>CANTUR010001544.1:0-84971 GCA_947683625.1 Mallotus nudiflorus
TTTAGATTAATAAGATTGGAGTGAATGTTAAAAATTCTAATTTGGGGATAAGTTAGGTAGAGACGTAAATTTATTTATGAATTGAACTCCTTAAATTTTGTTTTGTTGAGTTCTTCTCTTGCTTTTTCATCTAAACTCTTCTTTAATCCTTGATTAAACTTTAATTTTCTTTTAATTTTTAATTTTCCTTATTCACCCCCTCTAGTTCTCTTTCATTTCATAATCATTTATTTGGAAGCAGTTAAAATACTAACTTTAAAATGAAAATTAATTTTGTCATATATTTACTATATACATGCATGCATACACATGATTTTTATAAATTTATTAAAACAATAGTCAATTATAAATTTAAAAATTCATCATGTAAATTTAAAATTTTAATTATTATGTTAATACTTTTATTTAATTTTAATCAAATGATTTTAATTTAAAATATTTTTTTAAAATTAAAAATTGAATAAAATTGCCAAAAGTTGGCAAACCTTTGTATTTTTTATATCAATAGGGCAAACGTTAGCATTTTTTATATCAATAGATCTTTGTAGATAGGAATAATTCATATTTTACCACTGTACTTTTATTATTTTCTTGATTTACCTCTCCATTTTTTTTTGTATAGATTAAGTACTTACATTTTTATTTTTTCTTAATTTACTCCCTCCACTTTCATTTTTGTTCACATTAACTCTTTATACTTTTATTTTTGTAAACATTAAGTCTTTTTACTTTTATTTTAGCAAGATTTACCCCTTCAATAAATATATTTCTAAAAATTTTCATCAATTATGTTATAATTTAATTACTTATATTTTATTTTTAGTATAAAGATTATAAAAATACTAATTTATTTAAATTTAAATTATATAATTACAATTAATTGGCTAAAAAAAATTCTATCTAATATTATAAAAATAAAAACTTAAGCAAAATCCTACTAAATTTTTATTTTAGTTTATTCTACTAAAATACAATTTAGTAGAATCTTGCTTAAGTTTTTATTTTTATAATATTAGATACAATTTTTGTTAACCAATAAATTACAATTATATAATTTATATTTAATTTTCATAAGAGTATTTGGCATTTAATAATATTTTTATAATTTTTATATTAAAAATAAAATATAAACAATTAAATTATAACATAGTTTATCAAAATTTTTATAATTATATTTATTAAAGGAATTAATGAAAGTACAAGAGTTTAATGTGAATAAAAATTAAAGTGCGAGAACTCAATTTATATAAATAAAAGTGGAGAGGGTAAATTAAGAAAAAAATGAAGCAAATTATAGGTTATTCCTTGTAGATATTATAGTATGAAGAGTAAAATTAACATTTTACAGATATCAGAACATGTTTTATTTAATTTTAACTATATGATCGTTTGTGATAAAATTAAAAGTTAGGATAAAATTACCAATGAGTTCAAACATTTGGATTTTTTCTCCGAGTAACCTTTTTATTTTTATTTTTTTTTTAAGTTTCCTACTAATAAGCCTTTAATATTTCGGTTCAGAAAGTAACCGAACCGTGATCAACTTTAAATCGTAGGTTTAAGCAAAACCGGAATAGGTGGAAAATAAATCCGGATCCAAACAGGCTCATCTTCTTCAAAGACTTAAAATCCTTAAACCCTAATGACAAGAATTTCCCAAATTTTACAAAATGGGTTCCAAAAATGCAGATAATAATAACAAAAAGAAGAGTAAAAAGAACAAACATGCAGACGGCGGCGAGGGCAGAGGCGGCGGCGACGAAGGAGGAGGAAAGAAGCTCATTGAAGACCTTAGATTCGCATCAGTACATTCAGATCCAAGGTTTCAAAATGTTCCGAAGCATAAAACAAAAGTCGAAATCGACTCTAGGTTTAGCCGTATGTTCACTGATAAAAGCTTTGCTTCGTCTTCTGCACCGTCGGACCCTCGAGGCAAAGCTAAGAAGCAGAAATCGGAGAATTTTCTGCGTCATTATTACCGAGTCCAAGAAGAAGAGGAGGACGACGACGAAGAAGAGGTAAAAAAGGTTGTGAGCGAAGAAGAAAAAGAAACAAGTGAAAGTGAAGAAGAATTAGAGAAATCTGATGACCTGCCAGAGGAAAGTGATTCAGAAACTACTACTGATGAAGAGGATGAGGAGGAGGTGATTTTTGAGGAGGAGGACGGACCTGATGTAGAGGTATGATTTTCTTGAGGTGTTGAATTTTGTCCTTTTTGTTATGATTGATTGGATTAATATGTGCAAGTATGTTTAACAGGTTGAAAATATACCTACAATCGAAGATGGAACGCCAAGGCTTGCTGTTGTTAATTTGGATTGGAGGCATGTTAGGGTACGCATTTTGCAAATTTTTAAATTTTGGCTATGTTTACACAACCTCATCCATTGATATTGTTTTCTAGTTGTCTGAAACCTAAAGAATTTTACAATATTTTTTTCTTTTTTGTCAAATTATCCATTGAAAGCTAGTAGTTAGTATATAAGCAAAATAAGCAAATTTTACAATATTTTTTTCTTTTTTGTCAAATTATCCATTGAAAGCTGGTAGTTAGTATATAAGAAAAATAAGTATGACAATAACTAGTAAATTGTATGTTTCCAATGGTAAACAGGTTTGTCCACCTACTAATTTGAGTTAAAATTATAATATAAGATAGATTTTTTATCATCTGGAAATTATGGAGCAGGGATGATAGCCAATGGGTTATTGCATCTTACTCTTATGATGCTACATGTGGCTGTTGAGGATTCCTTCCCCAGTTATATTGGCAGGTTGATATTGACTTCTCTATTGGAAGTCATTTTATGTCGTTTCATGTTTGTATATACCAGGGTGCTGCTTATATTTCATGTTAGTAGTTTACTATGATTCTGTGCACCTGCATATGATTTGCAGCTATTCATACTTGTTTAATATTGTCCAAGACTAAGGGTCTCAATTGCAGCGGCAATTAGTTAAATGATAAGCGGCAGTACTGCTGACTTGTTCTAATCTTAAAGGCCATGTTTGGTTCATGGAATGAAATAAATGTGGAACAGAATTGTAATTCTTAAGGAATAGATACGGATTCCTAGAATAACTATTACAAAATAATTACTATTTCATGCTTTGGTTCATGATTTAAAATTACTTTTTTATTCCTATTCTATGCTTTGGTTCATAAGCATTGCTATGAGGGATAAGTAGATTTAAGCATTAATGACATTGATACTTTTATTAATAAATTTCATTATTAGTATCAAAATTAATTAGTCATACAATTTTATCATGTTTTAAATAAAAAAAAAAAATTAAACATATAATATATAAAGAAATTAGCACGTAGATTTTATTTCTCTAAAATAATATAAATGCATAATAAATAAATAATATTTTAAAATTTTTTAATCATAAAAATACAAACATATAAAATAAATAAATTCCTTATAATTTATGGTTGTCAAAACTGAGTTAAATTAAATTAAAAGAAAAAATTTTGGAAAATGTGAATTAAATTATTTAAAAAAAAAAGAAGCAAGCAAGAACAGAAACAAAATCTTGTAGGTCCCCAAAAAAAGTAAGCAAAAATGTTCATATAATATACTATAAATTGAAATAGATGGAAAGTGGAGCCCACTAACTTCAGTCTGTATTCTGTAGAACACAGTACACGAAAGGCCAATTTTTTTTTTAAACAGAGAATGATAAATTTTGTGAGGGTTAAAATTGGAAATGATCTATTCCAATTGCTATTCTATAGAATTGATATTCTTTAGTTTTTGGCAGAAAGGTAAACTAAAGAATACATATTCTTTAGTTTTTGGCAGAATGACTTTTCTTCAAAAATTATAGAATTGCTATTCTATAGAATTGATATTCCATAACAAAAATTGAACCAAAGTAAAGAATAGTTAATCCTTAAGGAATAACTATTTTATTTTTATCTGCGAACGAAGCATGGCCAATATTTTGCAAATGAGTGTTCCTAGTTGTTTGAATAGTCTATGTATTAGTTCCATTTTTATTTGTTCAAAGTCTTTTTTTATTTTCCTGTTTGGGCATTTCTTCGGTGAACCACTGCTTAATCTAAATTTTGTTGGATTACATAGGCTGTTGACTTGTATGTAGTCCTGCGCTCATTTCTTCCAAAAGGTGGAGACATGTTGTCTGTGGCTGTCTATCCATCTGAATTTGGTCTACAACGTATGATGGAGGAAGAACTGCATGGCCCTATTGGCTTATTTGATGATGAGAAAAAGGAGAATGATGATGATGATGATGACAACGATGAAGATGATGAGATTGACGAAGTGAAGTTGCGCAATTATGAGAAAAGTAGGCTGAGGTGATTGGTTTTATGCTATTTATGCATTTCTTGTCCCTGCCAACATTTTCTTTTCCACTTTTGTTCCTAAATTGATGTGTCCATCTTTGTCCTTAGGTACTATTATGCTATAGTGGAATGTGACTCTGTTGCAACAGCAGAATATCTGTACAAAGCTTGTGACGGAGTTGAGTTTGAAAGATCATCCAATGTGTTTGATCTTAGATTTGTTCCTGACTCAATGGAATTTAAGCATCCACCTCGTGATGTTGCTAAGGAGGTATATTTCACACTGGCTATACAGGGTGTTATTTGTGTATAGACACACACGCACATATGCACATGTGCGTGCACGCACATATGCACATGCGCGTGCACGCACATATGCACACACATGTTGGACAACATCTTTGCATGTGTGAAGGAGGTATAGGTTGCACTTGCCATACAAATCTCATCTGTTTATATATACACATCGACAACATCTTTACATGTGCATTTTGTTTGCAACTAAGGAATCAGCATTTACAAAAACAATTCATTTATGATGTAAAATTGCAGAAGCAAAAATGAGAATTTCTTTGTACAATATTTCGACTTTTTAGGTTTCCTTGGTATTTTAGTTTGAAACCAGCAATAACTAAAAGTTCGTCTTCTACTCAGGCACCTACAAGCTATGAAGGATTAGATTTCCACACCAAAGCACTGCAGCACAGTAACATCCCTATTTCTTGGGATGAAGATGAACCACAGCGTGTAAAGACTTTGAAACGAAAATTTACTGCTGATCAGGTATGTCTAATCTATCAGTCTCAATATCCATTGTATTGATATTTGATACCTTATGGTAAATTTAACATGGTATGCGTACATTTTATTCATTTCTATATGATATGATTAAGATTCTACGGGTTTTTTTTCTGCCTTTTTTCTCCTCTCTAAGAAGCTGCTATATAGTTCTTATTTTTCATTGATTGCCTTTCATCTATTTTATATGGGGGGATCATGTTTAGGTGAAATTGTTTTAGCTAAAATATGGAATCTTGTAGAAGGGCTACTAATTGGGTATCAATGTGGACAAAATTTTCTTTACTGACTTGAGTTTTTTCCTTCTTGTTATGGGCAACAGGCTTACTAGATGGACATGATAGCTAAGCTCCCTTTCCTCCCCAAACCACAGAGCTTGGATGAATTAAGAAAGTGTTTTGTTTGCTTTGACTGACCTAAGACATGTATGCATAATTACGCAACCCTATTCTTCAAAAGCCAAAATAACTGCATAGGCTAGCCCTGAGCAAACCAGGATAAAGTTGGTGTTACTTGGCTTTTTATTTTAGTGCATTGGAAAAAATATATGATTGTTTGGATATTATCCTTTGAATATTGAAAGAACATTCCCTCAATGGACATGGATATTACCTCTAGCCAAAACCAAGCACCATAGACCAGAAAATTCATAATCATAGCAGATGGTAATTGCAAAAATTAACATGCCTTACAAGGGGTTGAACCTATGCTCAAGAAATCTCTCAAGTCCTAGGCCTTCATCACCTTTGAACACTTCAACCATTTACCACCTAGATCATGCCTTTGGCACGGCATCTTGCCATCTCCTACATTGGTTACATTCACTCTTTACTATATACATTAATTATGAGGAATATCAAAGAAGCTACCATAAATTTGCAAAGAAAATCATATGAACTTCTCTTCTTCAACTTGTTGGAAGCCTTTAATGCGTTACATCTCTATTTTTTGCATGTATTTTAACACTAGTTTTGTTTTCATTCAGCTGGCTGAAATGGAGTTGCAGGAATTTTTAGCTTCTGATGAGAGTGAGAGTGAGAATGATGATGACGATCAGAATGATGATACTACTGAGGGTGATGCAGAGAAAAAGGAGAAAAAAAGGGATAAGTATCGTGCTTTAATCCAGTCTGGTGATGGTTCAGATGGAGAGGAGGAGGAGGAAGGTCAAGATATGGAGATTACTTTTCACACTGGTTTGGAGGGTTTAAGCAAGCGTATCCTTGAAAAGAGGGATAAAAAATCTGAATCTGTTTGGGAAGCTCACCTCAGGAAACAACAAGAGAAAAAGAAAGCTCGAAAAAAGAAATCCAAGTATTCATCAGAGGATGAGAGTAGTGATGCTGATGAAGGAATGATAGAAGAAGCAGATGATTTCTTTGTTGAAGAACCAACAAATAAAAAAGGAAACAAGGATGCTCGAGCTAAGAGCAACAAAGAACAGCTAATTCGGGATACGGATAAAGAAGCAGAAGCAAGCAAAGCAGAGCTTGAGTTGCTACTTGCTGATGATAATGAAGTTGATAATGGTATAAAGGGATATAATTTAAAACGTAAAAAGGCAAAGGGTAAAAAAGGGAAAGAGGTTCCAGATGAGAGAAAAATACCAACTGTTGATTATGATGATCCACGGTTTTCAGCTCTCTTCAATTCACCTCTTTTTGCATTGGATCCTACAGATCCACAATTCAAAAGGTATTTTCTCTTTTCCAATATACAGCGTTGTGTTTTGTTTTATGTTTCCAGAAATGGTGTGCCAGTGTATGTAGATTGCACTATTTGAATGTTAATCATCTTATTTCAGTTTCTTCAAATCTGAAGATTCTAGCCTTATATAGCCTGCTTTTTATCATATCTAATAGTTAGAATTTGGATGTTGCAGGAGTGCTGCTTATGCTAGGCAGATGGCACAGAGGCAGCAAAAGGGTGACCAGCAAGAATTAGCTGAAAGAGAGCATAAGAAACAACCAGCAAAATCTCAGTTGCTCTCAGATGAGCACATGAGTTCTGATGACGTATCGTTAAAGAAGCAGCATGAGATATCAGCATTGGTAAGATCCATTAAGATGAAATCCAAGCAAGTTCAGTTGCCAGCGAATGGTAAGACTAAGAAAGATGAAAAATTACAGTTTGGAGGTAAAAAAGAAGCGGACAAATCCGAGCTCACAACTTTGGTTCAATCAATAAAAAAGAAAGCCAAAACCATGCATAAATGAAATTTTGTGTTTACTAAAAGAGAGTATTGGAGGCAGAAGCATTAGTGGAAGACTTGGAAGTTTTTTCTTTTCTTTTTGGTCCTCAAAATTTGTAAATTCATCACCTTATTTTTTTCAGCAATTTTGTCACTTGCCTAAAGGCTAATTTATAAACATATTTTTAAATGATTCGAGGACACGCTTATCTCTATATACAGCAGACACCAAAAATAATTATATTCATTAATGCCCTTTTTAGCATTGTCTAACATTTAATCTTCTCAAAAAATAATAATAATAATGATAATGACAGAGATGGCTTAGTGTTTTTTTCACTTTGCTGATGATATATTTCTTATTATTTTCACACTTTCTCACCTTTCTTTGTGATAATGGAAACTCAAAATTGATGGTGGATGACTCACTCAGCCCTTATTTTGTTATGGCTTTGGTTGAGTTTCAAAGGATTAGTTAATGGTGATAAAGAAAAATACAAATAAAGAAATAAAAGATAGTTTTAATAAAAAATTATTTTTTTAACCTGATTTTATTAACTATATTCATTAATTTTTAAATAAAAAGTTCTTAATTAATCTTGTAAAAAATATAAACATTATACATTTAAATTTGTCTCTCTTATGTTTCAATTTTTTAAAATAAATTATTTGTTTGATATTATTTTTAACTTTCAATTTTTTTAAGTTCTGAGTTCCAAAAAAAACTTTTCAGAAAAAATGAATATGTTTTAATATTAAATAAGTTTCTAATTTAATTGATTTTAATAGTATTTTATTTTAAAAAAATAATATCTAAAAATAGTTAATTAATAATTCTATAGTCTTAAAAAGATTTAAAAAAAAAAAATAAACCCAGAGCCACAAGGCTTTTCAGCCCATATGGACATACCAAATTGAATGAATTCTGCATGATAATTTACATTATAAAATACACTGCAAATGGCTAATATTCTTTTTTATCGAACAATTGAAAATCCGATATTTTGATTTGCTAAAACCCCAACCCATCCAATCCTATTCTTCTTTCTGATCTAACTAATATTATTTTTTAAGAATATAGCAATTACTTCTCTTTCAAGGTCATCTGATTTTATTTTATTTTTTAACTTTTTATTTTTTGCTTAATTCGGATTTTTGAATTGATCTAGAGCATTTGAGTTTGTGGATTGATTACTAGGTTGGTTGATTAAGTGCAATGATAGAGGGTGCAAGAATCCGGCTAAATCGATGGCAACAGGCTGCAGTAGCAGTGGGTTCAGCTGTGGGTGCATTGGTAGACCCAAGAAGAGCAGATTTGATTGCAGCTCTTGGTGAAACAACTGGAAAGCCTGCTTTTGAAAGGGTTCTTGACAGAATGAAAAGGAGCCCAGAAGGCAGAGTGAGTTGTTTCTTTCTTCGGATTTTTTCTTTCCTTCTTATGTAATGCATTGCTCTTTTACATGATTTTGAATATTCGTTTGTACTATATTCCTTTTTTTTTTTTAATGATTAATGAAGCGTAAGATATTTATTTGGTTATTAAGTGATGAATTTTTGGATTGCTCATGTTATTAATATGAAATTTCTGTCATGGTAACAGTGTTTGTTCTGGAATCATGGCATTCTTCAATTTCAATAGAAAGCAAAGCAAAGATTTTACTTTTATCAGAATGATAAAAGAGTTTATCTCAGTATTTCTCTCGTGTTTGGAGAATTACGAAATTTTGTTGTTTCCAAAATGCTCTGGATGAACATTTGCAAGCATCTTTACTTGTTTCTAACTTTTGAAATCAGCACATATCTTAACTTATATTGATTTTGCAATTTGAAAATAACAGGCAGTGGAATATCATTGACGTTGTCGTACAAGTTACTTTACTAATTCTATTGTTTTATCATTTTTATAATGCGTTTAAAATTCTTAAAGTGATGGACTGCCGGTTGATTAATGTCACTAGTCATTGAAAGAGTGTATATCTCTTCATAATTTCTGAATGAAACAATGATTGTTTGCTAACGTTCTCTGATTGTTGTCAAGCTCTGCATGCATGTAGATGGTCTCTTTTTTTTTACTCATCTCATTGCTATATTCTTTCAATATTTCTCTCATTTACTGGCAATTACTCATCCTTGCTAGATCATTGTTTTCTTTTGCAACAAATAACAACAGAGTTATGTTGCATGTGAATTTCTTGGAAAGATTGAACTGATGAAGCTTTTAGAATTATGGATACCTTGTATAGATAATCCTGTGTTTTTTTTGAGTTGATCAATATTTTGGTCTGCTTCATTAAGCATTTAAATGTACTCCAAGATAAATAGAAACCTTTTTATACTATGCTTCTTATAAAGTTAGAAACCAATTATCCTCATAAAAATTATCAGAATGAACTTTTTTGCGTGACACTCATGAAGCAAAACCACTGAATTTATTTCTGACAGGCAGTTCTCTTGGAGAGACCACGTGTTATTTCAGCAAAGGTAGGACATGCATGGGATTTACCGGCTAACACATTTGGTGCTGCCTATGCTAGATTCATGGGATCCAGGAATTTTTCTCCAGATGACCGTCCACCAGTGCGCTTCATGGACACAGATGAATTGGCATATGTAGCCATGCGGGCTCGTGAAGTGCATGATTTCTGGCACACCTTATTTGACCTCCCCACCAACCTAATTTGGTGAATCAGCACTGAAGGTGATAGAATTTGAGCAAATGTACCTTCCAATGTGCATAATGTCTGTTGTAGGGGGCACAACAAGATTTAATGAGAAACAGAGAAGCTTATTTTTCCAGCATTACTTCCCATGGGCAATTCGAGCTGGAATTCAGTGCACAGACCTTATGTGTGTATATTATGAGAAGTACTTTCATGAGGATTTAGATGACGTTCGAAGGAAATGGGGCATAATTCCTGCCCCCGCTGTGCCTAAACAAAATGCAGCTTGATCACTGATCACTGCAATTGCAAAATGGCGAGAGGGATGCTGTGCATCATCATTTTGAGGATTTAGCTAAGCCATTCTATTAGAGATGTGTACAGACAGCTATTTGCCTTGACAAACATGTCATAATCTTAATTTCAGTTAAACATCTCATAATCTTAATTGCAGTTGACGGATGTATGATACAAGAATCTGAAACCTACATCAACCAACATTTTCTGGTCTGAAGAACCACACAAGCAAATGGTTGGAAATTGGATGGCATAATTTCAGCCATATGAGAATACTCCCTAACAATAATGATCAAAATTGTGAAGCAGGTTTATGATGCTTTCTGTAATTTTACTTTTCTTTTGGTTGGTGCTGCCAGTCAGTGAGAATTTGTACCCTCAAATCTGAACTAGGTTTGTTTCATTACACTTTTTGAACTGTAACTTGAATAATTTCTATTTGCCAATTAGAAAATCTTCATTTCCCAGATATAATGAAAAAAAAAAAAAGTTTAATCCTAAATTTGGTGCTCTGCTTATACTGCCTTGTCTTATACCAGGATGAGTAGAGTAGGCTCTAGATGTTGCATCTGTTTGATCCTCTTGAATGGTTTGGTAAGTGCTAGTTTTTTTTTCCTTTCTTCAATTCAATCACCCTTTTATGCTGTTTTCCAGCTTTCAACATCTTGTATTGTACATGTTACTAGTTTGTTGTATGCCTCCTTAGTAACTCTATAATAAAGAATCTATCCCCAAGGCAAAGATCTGTGCAAATTGTAATGGTGGTGAGAGCAAAATCTCAATCAGAAATTTAACAGCACCGCCTCTGCTTGTAGCTACAGACTTGTTGATTCATTAGGAGTCAAAGTCAAGCCACAAATCAACCAATTGTAAAGCCTTGAATTTTTCGGCAAATCTCAAACTTTATGCCATTCAACTGAGGCTTCAATGCTTTATTTGTTGTGATTTTTTGGTGTGTTAATTATACACAGGATCCAGATTGTGGTATGTGTTATCTTAAGAAATAAGGACAAACTTCAGGCATGTCAGCTTGGTCTGCTTCTGTTTTAAATTTTTGCTGCACCTGCAAGAGGACACACACCCTTAATGTCTTGGTTATGTTTTCTTTTCAGGCACCTTCTCTATTTAATATACACTGTATCAATCAGGAGAACACTGCAGATTGGCTTTATATCTTTCTAGTAGCACCTCATCATCTGGAGTCCTCAATTTAAAGCTCTTGATGCAAAAATCACATTTGGGTACGTAACTGTAGTTTCCATTGTTTTGCTGTCAGAAACAATTATAATGTGAAATGGACTTCTCAAGGATGGCTAATGGCTAAATGCATCTCAGCTAAACTTTTCACAATATACCTTCAGTATAACCAAGGGAGGAGAGCAAGACTGTGGGTGTTCGAACCTTGCTTTCCGCATTTGGATAACCACATTTTTGGCTACTTGGACTAATAGTGGGGGATACAATATTTCCCACTTGAAACCTGTCTTGTAATGCCTTATTTATTTAAATTCTGCTATTCTTTCTGTAAGGCATTGCCCATTTTGATCAAGAGTGGCAACTGTAGGTTTGTTTCCATTTAGGAAATCATTTGTTCAAGTCCTTGTTTATACTGAAGGTACACAAACACCTTTTGTTTCCAAAACCTTGCAGCTTTTCTGATGCTATTTTCTGGAATTTCAGTCTTTCATCGTCCCTGATCTCAACTGGATGCCTTTAGCTCTTAAGCATTATGAGTTCCAAGACAAAACAAACGGCAAAATGCAAACCCTGCCTTTGTACAGAGTTGATTAAAAACAGTGACTGATTAGAGAAACGGCAAAGATATGATTATGGCACTGCACCTGTATTTGCATAGAAGCAGAACAACCTTATTTCCCATAATCTTGAGAACCATGTTCCTTACAAAACTAAAATAAAAACTCCACCCATACCCATAATTTTCCGAGGAATTGATCAAATGTATCAATGGCAGCTATCCAATTTGTGAGCAAATTACAATGGTAGTCAAAATGTGATTCTATTATATCAAATTGTATCAACTCATTGTTCCAAAAATATTTACAGCTACAGAATCATATCAAGACTGCTAAGACCCAAAAAAATAAACAACAAATAGGAAGCAAATAATGCTTCCAGCATTATGTGTGACTATACCTGAAAGAAATGCACATCTCTGTATACAATACAGTGGATATATATATATATATATATATATATATATATAAAGCCCCTAAACAGAAAAAAAAAATAACAATAATAATGTAGGAATGCTCAAGCAATCGTAAAGAATGGAATAAGAACCATCATAAGTGCAAAAATTAAAGAGTTTAACTTAGGCAACTTAGGTGAATTATTCCCAACAGGAGGCGGCAAATTTGACACATCAGAAGAGTTACCACTCCCTGCTGTGGCTTGTGGATTGACTGCAGTAGCAGGAGGGACTCCAGGACTTATTGGGTCGACAGAAAGGGTGCTAGTGGCTGAATCATTATAACCTGAAACAAATGACATTATTCTAACTTTATGTCCCAAGTAAATAAGAATTATTTCATGCAGAAATCCAATCCAAAACGGAAAAACTATACTCACAGTTTGATGCCTTCCATCCCAATACATTCCTTTCGCGATTAAAAACTATGCGATAACCGGTCATGAAATTTTCTGCAATATGACAAACATTCAATATTGTAAAGAATAATTCCTCTTTACATCATTCAAATTTGAGAAAGGAGTTTGCATTTTCTACTCTATTCATATTGCATATTGCTTTTAAGCCTTCTCCAGAATATAGCATCCAAACTTGGAATCAGACTTAAGACGAAAAGTAGGAAAATTAACCATTTTATACCATTGAAAGCACCTTGCCATATCAATATTATCATTCGAATATACTCCTTATTCTTCTCTGGCTTAGTTTAAGCATCATCATTGCCGAAAAAATAAGTGGAGTATGCAAAATTTACCCAGCACATAACAAGTAGACCATTGGTTTGCCCATTTTACAATTACATTTGCCAATTGCCATTGCCATATCAGTGAATTATTTGTCTTAACACAAAATGGAAGTGAGTTGGGCTAGGGCAAAAGAAGCATTAATATGACAAGCATACTCATCCAAGATGATATTCAAAGCTCAAACACAACATCAAACCATACGAGCAGCTGACCTATTTTTTATTCTCTTTTTTTATAAGCAAAAGAAGAGCGCTTAAAAACAAGAAAAAGTAGGAAAAAGACACTCACGGCCAATGATATTCACATCTCCACTTTTGACAATACCCAGACAATATATATATACATCATCCTGTACATTGAAAATAGAAGAGTTTAGTTGCAATTTATGAGGCAGGATTAGAACATCATAATACTAGAGAAGAAACTTTACCGGAAGACTGACGATCACTATTGGATCAGTGACATTAAATTGATTTCCACTTTGCATCACCAGATTCACCGTGGGAATCTCAAGATTTGTTTGATTTGAACTGCATTGATAATGAAAGTAAGAGTATAAATGGTAGTAAAAGGTGCACATATGAAAAAATGAATATGAAGTTTTCTCCAGATATTGACCTTATCTCATAGCAATATTCAAATGGCAAGTTAGTTTTAGATGGCAAGCGTTTTTCTTTTGCCAGGTTGTTGAACTGCAAAAGTACCATAACATAAATTAAGCATTAAATACCAAAGCTATAGAGCTTTATACTTAATACTTCAGTAACTATCAAGCCAGAGTAGTAAGAATACTTACACTCTGAGTTATAAGTGTATAGGCCGGATCATTTAGGTATGTGAATGAGGTACCAGAATCGAAAATTGCAGTGAACTCAAGATCAGCATCTCTCCCGCCCACATTTATTTTAGTAATGCTGATGTTGTAAGTTGGACTATTGACAGGTTAACGTGCATAAAATCAGAGCATTAATTATGGGATTCAGCTGAAAATTAGCATATATGAACATAAAGATTAAAGAAGTGAGTACTAACTGTGGTTGCATCAAGTTGAAAGGTGTTTCTCCTTGGTCTGAGCTTCCTGTATCTCCAAAACTGATTCTCCCAATACCGTCAGGTCCAAAACACATGGAAAAAGAATTTGAAGTATACCCTTCTCTTGCCAAAGTACTAGGAACGGATATATTAGTCATACCAAGCCCAAACAAGCCATTTGGAGCAGCACCATCCAAAAATGAACCTGTTTGTACTGCACCACACCTGCAAAAAAAATCGAGTCCCCATTGTGCTATAGACAAATTAGAATTTCCAACAGGATATGGTTTCCGGGATAGAACGAAAAGCAATATTAAGGAATAAGACACGAATATTCATCAAAGAAAAAGAAGAAAACACAAACAACAAAACCCTTTAAACTCAAGGGAGTGTGTAACCAAAATTTAATAGACTTCTTCTGACGTTTTGTACTTCTGACTGATCCTCCAAGTATTCAATCACAAGATAACAAGGTATTCAAAATGCTACCACAGAAGCTACACAGAAGGTCTAAAAACATAACAACCTGAAGTTTTTGACAGTAAAACAACGGAAACTACCTACCCAAATGTAACATTTGCATCAACGGCTTTAGATTGAGCATCATCTGTAATCAAGCGCAACACATCCTTTACCAAGACCCCAGTTGATGAAGTGCCATTGGAAAGATATAAAACTTGATAACCACAAGTGCTTTGAGGAGAAGCACATCGGCTTTTTTGTGAACATAAGCTATTGTCGCAGGTTACTTTTTGGCTTGTTGACGAATTGTTAGGGCTGTAGATGTTAAAATCTATTACCTGTTTGATAAAAATGAACAAATAGTTAAGTTGGTCATTCCAACAATAAGTCAATTTAATAACAAATTATACCCTTTTTTTTTCCTGTTGTGTACGGCTAATTTTACAACAGATATAACCAGAGGAAATTGAAAAATACATCTCCATTAGAGGCTTCCAAGCCATGGACACAAGTAGTACTGCAATCACAAGGTAACCAGAAGAGATCACTGCCAGTGTCTAGGGCCACAAGAAATGATAGACTTGGTGTCCCCACAGAAACATTAGCATAGTGTAAACTGCAAAAGAAAAAAAAAATATAGCAGACATAAAAAACAAAACTTTCACCATGGTTAAGCTAAAGCTAAATTAAAAAGAAAAATAAAGACATCATAACCATAAAATTTAAGATTTCCCAGAAAACTCAAGGCTTTTCAATTAGGTGGCACAAAATCAAGATTCAAAAAATGCAGAAAACTTCTCGTTTGACTTTCTCTACCAAAGCTAATCAACAACTCTGTTTCTTTTTCTTTTCTTTTTTTTTTTTTTTCTCTTTTTCAATTTCATTTTCCTCTAGTTTCTCAGCAACCAAACAGAGTAAAAGCAGTTCAAACCAACAAAACTTTACCCAATTCTCCAAATCCATTAAAAAAGCAACATAAAAAAGAAGAAGAACTGAAAGACTTACAATCCAAGAGAACTGATCCGATAAGTCTCGTTGCCATAATAGAAAGTAAGAGGAGTAGAATTATTATCAGAAGCAGAAAGTTTACGACCATGGATTAATCTATCACGATGAGCCATAGAAGCATAATAGTGAAGAGAACCTTTCTCAGGTAAGTCATCAACTGATAACATCCCTTTTACTGGATCAGAATAGCGATGGTGGATATCAAATCCAAATGTACCAAACCCATGACAGAAACTGAAGAAGCTGCAGCTACATAATGATGTCAAAAGCAGTAACAAATGAAAATAATTATATCTATAGCTACTGTAACAAGAACAAGAAGTTAAACAAGAAGAGGAGGCTGCAGCCATTAGAGTTGAAGAAAAATCAAGAATTTTTGAGAGAAAGAAGAAAGGTGCAGTAGTTTTTGTTGGGTGTTTCTCAAAAACTCTTCTTGTTTTTGGTAGAGAAAATGGAAATGGCGGTGTCTGTCTTTGTCAATGTGAAGACGAAGGCGCGGGTATTTGGTGCCATGAAAGGTCGGAGCTTGTAGGTCCTCTCCATAAAACATTTTCGTTTTATTTTATTTGAAAATAATGTTTTTGTATTTAGCCGTGGGACCTCCCTTTACTTCCTACATTTTTCATTTGTGCCCCTAAACAACAACTTCGCTAAATTGAATGTATTCAATTAGGTATACCAATTTGCAAGGAACAGACTTTTCCGACATTGAATTGATGGTGCAATAAAATTACTATAAACTACTAACAATTTTTATAGTTATTTTTGTAAGAAATATAGTTTAAATAAAAATTAATTAATTAAAAAATTTCTAAATAGAACTAATAAAAATTGAAATATATAATCTGAGAAATAATTATCATGAGTTTTCTTCATCTCTTAAATCAAACACCTTTTAAATAAACATTTAATATATAATTAAGTTCTTGCCTATACTTTTTTTTTTAATAATTTGTCTTCTTTTCGTTGACATTCAAATTTACTATATTAACTTTTTAAACATCAATATATTTTTTGATTAATATTTTAATATTTATATGTATTATATATTTTTTATTTTTAAAAACTATACAGAATATATTGTTATATAATTTAATTGTATTTTACTGTATTATTTTTTATATTTAAAATTTTATAAAATATCTTTTAGAATTAATGTATAATTTAACATTTATCTTATATTATAATTCTAAAATAAAAATAACTAATATTGAACGTAATATTTTTAAAGTTTCAAAAAATATTAATTAATATCTTTAATATTCACTATACATATAATAAAAAACTATCAACGATATTTTAATCAAATAGGATCTAAATATTAATTCCTATTTTTAAATCAATTTTTGCATTATTTTTTCCAAGTTGTTATTATTAGTCGAATGATCCAAAACAATTTCTACTCTTTGAATGTTGAATATAAATTGAGTATTTTCATTTTTCTGAAAAATTGTGGAATGGAATGGGAGAGATAAGAGTAATAGAGAGTGGAATGCATTGCCTTCAATGCTTTTTTGACTATAGAACAAATTAAAAGGAGGCAAAAGGGGCAAAAAGAAAGGACTTTTAAGAAAAAAAAAGATGATGGAGGAGAAAAGAGTAATTACAAGAAAAAAAGTGGTCATAGGTGCAAAATCATAAAAATAAAAGGACAGAAATATAAATGAGAAAGATAGGGAGCGTTAGCGGTTGTTGGCGGAAGTAAACCGTTCCTTCACATAAATAATAGAGGCTTTTAATTACAAATAAAAATAAAAATAAAAATGGTGACGGAAGCTATATGACACTCTAATTTCAAAGTCCGCTCTTCTCTCGCCAGCAAATTATTTTATTATTTTAGCACTTAATCATTCAAACTTTTCAATATTGGTCGAAAAAAAAAAAACTTTTCGATAAGTTATTAAATTTTTTTTTAACTCCATACATATCTCAATATCATAAAATAAAAAAAATCTTAGTTAGTATTTAAATATATTTTTATAAATTACTATCATAAATAAATCTTATATATTCAATAAAAAAAATTTAATTTAAAATCTCTCATTTTATGGATAAAAACTCTTGCAATTTGAGTCAAACTTGAAACCTAATTTATTACAACTTTTGATGCTAGAAGAAACTTGTATTGAATCATTTCTGACCAATTCAATATATATATATATATATATTTATTTATTTATTTAGGATAAAAATTCTTGCGATTTGAGTTAAACTTGAAACCCATTTTATTACAACTTTTGATGCTTGAAGAAAGTTGTATTTAATCATTTCTGACCAATTCAATATATATATATGTATATATTGGCTTACCTAACTAATCAAGCTTGTCAACTATACATTTGGGATTATTTTTTTCTTTCTTTAAATATGATAATTTTTATTTTTGGTTAAAATATATATATGATAATTTTTATTAATATTTATAACTAAATAAATTTTTAATTATTTTTATATTAGTCATTGATCATTATAAATATTATGGATAAAAGATTTAATTTGTTCTCCACAAATAATTATATAAATAACTTTTTAATAAAACAGAAATACTAAATTACGAATATGATGTACTCTTTCGCAAATTGAATTATATCAAACACATATATTGGCTTAGTGTTAGGATATATTACCTCACAAAATTATGACAATTTTATAAAATGTATATTAATTAATATAATTTAAACACACATACTTTACAACTAATATGAGATCCTGAAAAATTAATTCACTCTCTAGTAAAAATTATAAATACAAATTTATATTATTTGTATTATAAGAAGATTTAGACTTAAAATTCAATTGCAAATTAAATGAGCCATAAATTTAGTTAACGATTTAATTAATGTGAAATTTTTTTCTGTAATAGTTACTGTTCATCTTCTTTAGTGTGTTTCTGGTTTTGGATGGTTTTACCAAAATTCCTTTTATTTTGCTATGTTTTCTTCATTATAAATAAGTCTGTTTGAGCTTTTTTCTCAACTTTAGAGTGGGTTGTATCCCATTTTCAGTATTTCTTTGTTTGATTATGTTGTTCCAGCAAGGGTGCTCTTCATCTCACTTCATTTGGTATGGATCTGGTAGATCTTTACCGATCTCTTGCTAGGATCTCTTCTCATCTCTGAAGTCGCAGGCTATAGTTTCTTCGGCTATCCTTCACTTCTTTGTGCTGGTTGGCTTTGTATGCTTACCATCTATTCGACAAAATTCTTCCTCTGAGTCCTAAAAAGTTTGAGTATTTGTTGGTAGAAGATAGTCAATGCGTACCTCACAAAAAGCAGCTGACAAAGCGGGAGGAAGGAAAACTCATGTTGGAGACAGACTAACTTGAAAGCCAATAGTATGATTTGTAGGATTGGAAGACCCCCTTTAGACTAAGTTTTATTATCTAGCTATTTTATTATATATTTTGTGTTAGATGTTTTTATGTCTTGATCTTTGCTTTTATCCCCTATCCTTAGTCATGGCATGAACTCTCCAGTGTTTTAGACGAGTTAGTCTAATGATTACGAGATGGCTTCTTAGGTGGATGCCATAGTTGGATAGATGGTGATAGGCTTGATAGCCTTATTTTGTTATAGTTTGTATTGATTAGGAATAACCCATATTTAAGCCTCTAAACTTTAGCACTTTATTTTATTAAGCTCCTGAACTTTTATTTTGTTTTAAAACGCCCTCAAATTTTTATTTTTGTTTAGTTTGAGGACCAAACTAACAGAATTATTAAATTATCAAAAAGAAACAAAACACCATTAATTAAGTATACAAGTCAGTTTTCAAAACCAAAGGAGCTCATAATGGTAGACTCAAAACTAAACCAAAAGGTTCTCAAAAAAATGAAAGCACTGCAAGAAAGACTTTGTGCCAGTCAAAGTACCCAACGAGCATCAAGCACCGAGTACCAAGCATCTTTGTCTTGGAATATTTTTTCCATAAAGCTTTTCAAGGTTTGTATAGAATGGCAGCTAAAAATGCATAGAAGTCACGAGTATCAACTGCATTTGCTACTACTGCCTCCCTAGCAATAACCTCTATCTCATTCTCTTTATACTAAAGCCGAATTTTCTCAAAAGCTTACAACTATAGTTTTGCTAGCATTGGTGTCAAATATGTGCATGAAACATACGAGGTGAAAACTGAACATGATAAAACTACATCCTATACGTTTAACTGATTCATACACAACATCAACAGTGATGCCCCTGATATAATAATTTATATTGTTGACTACGTACAAATCTTCATTGCCATTCTTAATCTTACAGGGTTTCAACTTTACACTTATACAATGCTTTAGTTACTCACATATAATAATTGAAGATATGGCTAGGATAAGCAGTCCAACAACATATCTCACTAATATCAAAAGATAAATAAATGTAGATCTTTAAGTGGCTGCCATCATTGGTTGCATATACTTTACAGCACTAGTTGAGACATTCCATTTAAGAAGTGTAACAAAAATCAATGAACAATCAACAAATAATTGATGAAAATAAAAAAATAGTTATTTGTATATGAAAGTTCAACTAGATATAAAGGCAAATGGTAGGCTTTCTGGTTTCAATTTTGCATTGAGCACTTTAGGAACAAACTAATATGTGATAACAATGGGAGGTAAAACAATATTTTCAACTGCTAATGAGGTATCGCTGGCACCACTGGCAACAACCTTTTTGCCTCTATTGCCACTGGCAATTATGACCACTACAAATAGGAAGGTAGGCCCAATCACAACTAGGAGCTTTTTGCTGCAGATTTCGATGACCAACAGAGCTTCTGCCATCACTCGATAAACCAGGTTAGGACGATAATCGAGACATGAGACGTATCGGGGGTAGAAGTTTCCAATGGTGATTTGGATCGATAAAAGCACTAAAACTGTGACCAAGAGAAGAACTGGCGACTATGATAACCTTACTACCTTACGTATCAAGTACTACAAATGTTTCTTTTTTTTTTTGTTAAAATTACAAAGCAGCAACATCAACTACCATGAGGGAGTCTGACTCCACCACCACCCGATTGTAACCTATATTTCTCCCAAGCTGCAACCCAATTAAAATACTCCATAACTCAGCTTTCAGTGAACACTAAATGCCCAAGTTCTATATAAAACCCACCAGCCATCATCCCAAATGATCTCAAAAGAGGCCTCCAACCCCTAATTAAATGAAGGAGCTCTGCAACTACCATCTACGTTGAGCTTGCCAAACAGTAGAATTAGAGCTTGACCCTGAATTTTGTTTTATTATCTTGTTATTTTTCCTTTTTACCCTTCTTTGAACCTTCTCTCTTTATCAGTGTGCGTATGTGGCCTACTCACTTTATTTTAAAATGCCCCACTCGCATTTAACAGAGTTTGCATTGTACTTTCATTTGTTCTGTCAATTTTGTCCTCAAACTAAATAATAATAAAAGTTTAAGGGTCTTTTAAACAAAATAAAAGTTTAGGGGTTTAATAAAATAAAGTGTTAAAGTTCAGGGGCTTAAATATGGGTTATTCCTAGTGATTATTGATATAGTAGTTCCTTTTATGCCATGATTGTTGTTTTGGAGTGGCCCTTATTTTACTATTCAGGTGTATTCTCAGTTTAGTTGGTGTTCTCTTTAGTGTCTTTAATGAAGCTAACATTTAAAAAAAAAAATTAATTAATGTGATATGATTAAGATGTTTCGACTGTTTTTATTTATTTATTTTTTTCACCAAAGAAGGAGGGGGAAAATAGGTCTTGACTGTTTTTATTTATTTATTTTTTTTCACCAAAGAAGGAGGGGGAAAATAGGTCTCGAACTCGAGATCCACCGTAATGTTCCCATCAATCTTGTCAATAGGCCAAGACCGAAGGGACTATTTTGTCTGATTTAAGTGATATATAAAAGAATTTAATAATTAAAATATATTACCATCAAGTTCTGCATATTAATACTTAGCTAATTACTGGAACATAATTAAATGTATTAATGAAAACAAAGTAAATATTAATAACAATTTTTTATTAAATTATTTTTCACTCTAACCGGAATAAATTATTTCTTTTTTCACAAAATTATGTTGACATAAATTATTTTTCACTACTATTTCTTTTTTAATATTGCTCTTATATTAAGATTTAAAAAAAAAAACATGAGAGAGTGAGAGATTGAATCTATAACTTTAACCAATATCTTAGTTCAATGATAAGATAGTAAATCATCAGTTCTAAATTAATTAAGCAAAATACTATTATTTATCGTGATTGGCAAAGTTGTCACACTAATTCTAGCAATGAAGGCTATATGATTTTAAATTAAGTATATTTTAAAAAAATGTAAAAATAAATTTTTAAACACAATAATAAATTGATTTCCATATATAAAAATGATATTTGCTCATTTCAAAGAATTAAATAAAGGAAAAAGTAATGTCTTAAAAAGGTTTTTGGTCACTCACACATAAAACTCTTTTTTATAAAGTGAATTCTATCAATAATTAACTATCAACAATATTTTTATCAAACAGACTTTGATCAAAGAAATATCTCTTAAACTAATTTATAAATATCATTTATGTTCAAAAAAACTTATAAATATCATTAATTAATAAGAGGCATCATATAAATAAACTTAAAAGAATAAGCCTCTAAAATATAGGAAAGAAAATAATTGAAGAATTTGATTTTCGGATGGACTGATCAAGTTTCTTCTTTAATGATACAACTTTAAGTTTTAAAATAATAATTTAAATTTGAAATTTATTTAGTGTTTTAGCATAAAATTCATTTACTCACTGAATAAACCGAAGTAAAAATCAATAAATTTAAGTTAATGTTTAAATGAAATACAATATTTGATATCTGCACAAAAGAGAGAACAAACACGGTCATAATACTTTATGTCAACATGTTTTTGGCATCACACTCTACTTAATTTATTGCATATTAGCTTAAACATCATACAACTCAAAATTTAAAGCTATATATATATATATATAGCTAAGTAGTGTGGTGTCCTATTACCTTCTTTAAAATATGGTATAAGATTGTTAGTGAAGTAGCAATTAAATATTAATTCCTGTAGTTCATTTTTTGCTATTGTTAATTTAAAGGAGATGATTGTTCTTATTGTATAATTCATCTAAATTTAGAATATATAATTTATTTATGAAGTAAAAAATATATGACATAAGATTACTTTCAATTAGCAAAAATAAAAATAAGATTAGATTTTTTATTTTTTTTTTATTTTTTTTGAGCTAGTATAAATGATTAATTATTAATATTATAAGGGAGGAGAGAGGAGGGTAGGGGTTCGAACCATACTCTTTTAAAATTAGATGTTCACACCTTTTACCATTTGAGATACTTATTGGGACTTATTTTTAAGTAAAACGTAAAAAAGATGGATAAATAGAAAATTAGTGGGTAGTTTATTTTTTTCTAGAAATTAAAGAAAAAAAATATTTTTTTTATTTCAAGGTTAAGCTAATTATAGGTCATAGTTTTTTTAGATGTCATCGTATTCTTTTTATTTTTTAAAATTTAGTTTACTTTTTTGTAATAAAACATATTTTAAATTTATTTTTATTATTTTTATTTAGTTTTTTAAAATATTTCTGAATTGAAATTTATGCATCTTTCTATATGGATTTCTTCTCCATCTTGTGTGAAAAATGCCTTAGAGGGAGTGGAGGTGAATAAGGCAATTGAACAATAAACGAAAATGAAAAAAATTCTTTGCAAGAATTGAAAGAAAGTTGAGAAGGAAAAATGATGAATACAAAAATTTAAAAAGTTCGGATTCTTAACAATTCTACGTTTACATCTAATTTATCCCCTAGTTAGGATTTTCAACTCCCACAATCTTATTCACAAGATTTGAGATTACACAAGAGTTTGAGACTCACTCTTTTAACCTTACAACTTGAGTTTTTCAAGGCTCACTCAAAAACCAAATCTCAAGTGTTTCAATGGTAAACACTTAAACCAATTCCACAAAAATAGAATCTCACTTTCCATTTTCTTAATCCTAGAAAATAGAAGAATAAGAATATCTATTCTAACACTCATCAACTCTCACAAGAGTTATACAAATATGAAATGAAATTGAAAAGAGTTTTAGGAGCTTAATTGAATACTTAAGAGAGTATAATGAGTAAACAAGTTTCTTAAACTTTCAAATGAACTCCAGGAGTTGTTTATATAGATAAATGACTTAGATTATGGCTGTTGGATGCATTGATTATGTCTCCAACGTTCTTGTTAATTTTTGAATCATTTTGGACTTCTTTCTGTTAGAACACCGCTCATGGTCGTGAGGAGCAAACCTTGGCTCGTGAGTGACAATTTAAGGATCGTTGCATTCAAAAATGTATGTTAAATGTTGTCAGGACTGCCCTCACAAGTTGAAGCCTGCTCCTTATGATTGTGGCTTCAACTCGTTAGGGCATCTCATGAGTAGCATTAAGTGTTTTTGGTAAAAATAAGCTCTTGAGGCACTATACAAAGTCGGTTCATAAGGGGCTCATGAGGTGACCATTGTAAGACCAAAATTGTATATTTTTGGTATATAATTACTTCTTAAAGATTAGGGACTTGCATAGGTTGAGATACTTAATCAAAATGCATGTTAATACTCTTTTAAGGAGTATCTCATTGTCTCCAATCATTAAACAATTAATCTTAATGATATATCAACTTCCTATACACTTAAATAAAATCATTAGAGTTTAAATTGTTTGTCAAAGTCCAAAATTAGGAGTTTGATCATGCAAATGGTCAATAATCTCCTATTTTTTGGCTTTGAAAACCAATTTTATAAGATAATAAATAAGGTGTGTGAGTGTCAAAAATAAATGACATGAATAAGTACATATTGAACAAATAGTCCCCTTTCAAATTAAATAGATACAATATGAAAAAATTTTGCTCCCCCTTAATATATGCATAAATTCATGTATCAGAGTATAAAATAAATTGAATTATCATAGCATTCATAAGGAATATCAAATAATCGTAAAGGAGATTATTAAAAAAAATGAAAATGATTTTAAAAATTTTCTCCTTCATATAAATATATTTCTTTACTACTCCCCTTTTATAGACATGATAAGACATATAAATTTAATATTTTATTCCTTTTTTATTAAAAGACATAAAATTCAACATGAGAAACAAAAAGAAATATGGTCTAACAAAATAAATGTGTTAAAAACATGATAACATGATTATTTTTAAAAAAATATTAGGCAATATGAAGGAAATAATTTCAAACATATATACATGTAGTGTTACTTAAAATGCATCATATATAGCTTAGCTAGCTAACATATATGATCATAACATGCATGATCATGTACCACTTAGCATATCACAAACACAATTATCACATAGCTTCTTATCCCTCTCTATCAAAGACAAAAAGAAAAGAGAGAGATATAAAAGGAAATAAGCTTAAAGAAATAAAAAATTCTAGAGGGAAGGAAGGACCAAGAACCAAAATAATGAAAACAAAGATATAACAAATCTTTATAAAATCTATGTCATGCATAAGCAAAATAAGCAAAATAAGGCCTTAAAAGATATATTCAAAAGAATTTCTCCCCTATTGCAAATAGTTATATCACAAACACAAATACATCTTTAAAAATAATTCTTTCCCTTAAAAGAAATTAATTAAATATACATACAAACTCAATTATTTCTCCTCTTTTGACAAAATATAAAAGGAAATTTTAACAAAATAAAATTTGCATTAATAAAAAAAGATAGAGTTACAATGATATTGGAATACCAATTGTAAATAAAAACACAAACAATAAAAGCACAAAACATAAACTAGCATCTCAAGGCTTAAAAAACTAAAATAAAATAGTAAATAAACCAAACATAAACTGATGAAAAATAAAGAAAATCTAGTCTTATAGAGGAGGAGGATTTCAAGTGTATTGTATATTATAATGAGCATACAATTGATGAATATCATACTCCATGTGATCCATCCTATTCTCAAAATGATCAAGTTTTGTGTTCACTTAATCAAACCTATTGTTGAAGTTGGATTCAATAATGGATAAATGATAAAAAAAATCCTCTAACCCAAGCGGGTTCTTTATCAGCACTTTGAGAAGTGGAGGTCCTTTGGCTCTTTTTCTTTGAGATTGAGGAGGAGCATGCTCTTGAGGGATTTCTTCTTCAATTTAGACACCTTCAAGTCCAAGAGTACTTATGTACTTAATATCTTCTAAGTCTTATACTAGCTCCTCATCAACATCTTCATCCCATACTTCATCTTTCCAAACCCAAGTATTTCTAACAAGCTTAAATTGCCTAGTGTTTCTAAAGAGGTTATCATCAAGGAAAGAAGGTGGAATGAAAGGAGTATTGTTCAAATTGATCCTAAAGTGATGAGCAATTTTAGTGATGAAGCCTCCCACACATAAGGCACCACTAACACTATCACTAATTAACTAAAACCTCCATTAAAACTATCGTCTTAGCTCAACATTTATGCCTTTAATAAAACATTTAATAAGGAAAAGATCATCAAAGGAAATAGCTTTATTACTCAAACCCCTAGCATGAATATAATAGGTAATAAACTTATGCATATACTAAAGAGATTTTAAAGCAAAATTAGATGCTTTTATATGTCCTATTTCAAAAGGTTTTGCATTAGGTTTAGCATATTGAGTCCAAAAAGGATTACAAAGCCAAGAAGAAGTAGGAGAAGCTAAACCCTCTTTTCTAAAATTAAAGATACCATCAAATTCTTAAGAGGTAAGAAATTTATCTCTCCCACCCAATCTAAATCTCATGTTATTCATAGGGTTTTGCTCATAAAAGTGATGGGTTCTTAAGTAATAGGAAGCAAGAAATTCATGGACCAAAAAGGGATAGGAAGGAAAAGGATTAAATGAAAAATCATACAAACCTACATTCTCAAGTAAAGTTCTAACCTTATTGAAACAACTTATCTTCTCCAAAGTAGCTTGGGACATGTACTTAGAGGAAATAATTTCCCTTTCCTTGAATTGAGCAAGTCTTTCCCTAAATTGAGTTGAAATGTAGAAGAGAGGAGGTTGCTTATTAGGTTGATCTTTAGTAGCTCTTTTAGAGGAGGAAGAGATATCTTAAGCAATCTTCTTCTTAGGAGCCATGGAGATAGCACTTGGAGTAGTAGAGAAAAGATGAGAGAATTTGCTTAAAAGGAGAAAAGTTTGAATTGCAAAAAAAAAAAAAATGATGTGAGAATTAAAAAGAGAGTTTAAGGGGTTTATATAGGCAATAATTAAGGTAAAATTAATTAAATAAAGTCCCAAAAGTATTCAAAAATTGTAGGTTATCATTTCACAGAAAGATAGAGTTTACAAAAAATTATCATTAAAAAAAATTGCAATCCTAATAGAATTGGGAATTTTCGCTTGTCAGACCGCTGCTCACGAGCGGTCCACTCATGAGCGTCACTTGTGAGTGGCTTTGGATAGGTTGAGCCACAATGGTCACGAGCTCAACTGCTCATGACTGAAGATGTTGGAAGGTCCCTAAACTTTCAAATTATTCGTAATTAGGTCCTCAAAATGTGACAAATAGGTCTTTATGTACTAAATTAATCATCAAATCAAAACAAATCACAACTGCATTAAATATTTTGACAAACATCATCATAAATTAACAATATCAAGTTAAAAAAAATTAATTTTAAATAATTATTTGAAAATAATTATTAAAAATAAATCATGCAAACAGAAAATCAATAAATTATGTTAATGAAATAAATTTGCTTACTTAATAAATTAAATAAAATTCAATAATTAATTATTTAAATAGCAAATTTTTTTTTGGTTAAAATTTTCACATGACAAGAAAATATAAATTTTATTAATAAATAATTATGATAGAGTATTAGACACCAAAAATAAATCAAGAATATATGAATCATGATAAAGCAAGAATTTATATGATGGTATCAAATACGAAAAATAAATAGAAACTAAACATTAGTGAAAGCATTATTACACACAAATCCAATCATCAAAGTCATCAAGACAAACTTGAACCATCAATCATACCAAGTTCATGCTTAATAAAATTTAATCTTTCCTCACAAAAAGACTTGGTAAAGATATTTGCTAATTGATGATTAGTATTAATAAAATTAAGAAAAATATCACCATTTTGCATATGATCATGCAAGAAATGATGTCTAATATCAATATGCTTAGTTCTAGAATGCTAAATGAGATTCTTACTAAGGTTTATAGCACTTATATTGTCACATTTAATTGGAATGTGATTAATATCAATGTCATAGTTCAAAATTTATTTTGCCATAAAAATTATGTGCAATAACAACTAGCCACCATATATTCTGCTTCAGCGGTGGACAAGGCAACCAAAACTTATTTCTTACTAATTAAAGAAACTAAACATTGTACTAAAAGTTGATAAGTTCCTGAAGTACTTTTTCTATCTAGTAAGTTACCGGCAAAGTCCGCATCAGAATAACTAATCAAGTCAAAGGAAGAACTCCTAATATACCAAAGTCATAAATGCATTGTGCCATAAAAATATTTGAAAATTCTTTTGATAGCATTCAAATGAGACTCTCTAGGACTTGATTAAAATCTAGCACATAAGCAGGTAGCAAACATAATATCGGGTTTACTAGTAGCAAATAAAGAAGGGATCTGATAATACCTCTAAATCACTTTTCATCAACTAGTTTGCCATTTTCATCCTTGTTAAGTTTTGTTATGGTGCTTATTGGAGTTTTGCTTGTCTTAGCTTCATCCATGCCAAACTTCTTGAGAATTTCTCTTGCATATTTAGTTTGATTTATGAAAATCCTATCTTTATGTTACTTGATTTGAAAACCAAGAAAGAATTTGAGTTCACCCATCATACTTATTTCAAATTCTCCTTACATTAGCTTAGAAAATTCCTCACACAAGCAATAGTTAGTAGCACCAAAAATAATGTCATCAACATAAATTTGAATAGTTAATAAATCATACTTGGATTTCTTTATGAAAAGAGTTGTGTCAACTTTTCCTTTAGAGAATCCTTTCTCTAATAAAAAGTTGCTCAATCTTTCATACAAGCTCTTGGAGCTTGTTTCAATCCATATAAAGCTTTTAACAATTTAAAAACATGATTTGGAGAATTAAAATTTTCAATATCCGGAAGTTGCTCAACATATAGCTCCTCTTCAATGAAACCATTTAGAAATGCACTTTTAACATTTATTTGATAAAGTTTAAAATTCATGAATGATGCAAATACAAGTAGCATTGTAATAGCTTCTAAAATTGAAACAAGGGCAAATGTTTCATTATAATCAATGTCTTCCTCTTGATTATAACCTTTAGCTACTAATCTAGCTTTGTTACTAGTTATGACATATTGTTCATTCATCTTATTTTTGAACACTCATTTGGTGCCTATAACAAGATGATGTTTAAGTTTAGGAACCAAGGTCCAAGCTTTATTTCTCTCAAATTAATTTAACTCTTCTTGCATAGCAAGGACCCAAAATTCATCACTCAATGCATCATCAACATTTTTAGGCTTAATTTGAAAAATAAAGGCTAAATTTACTATAGACATAAGTTTAGATCTAGTAGTTACCCTTTGGAAGTGTCACCTATTATGAGATCTTAAGGATGAGCTTTATTGAATTATCAATCCTTTAAAAGTTCATCATTTAAAGTAGGTTGAGATATCTCCTCATTGTCCTTATTGCTTGGACCTTCAAATTTCAAAGACTTACTAGTATTTTCTTCTTGAGTATCCATAATCTCATTATCACCTATAAGATCATCAACACTATAAACATCATTTTTAGGATCAAGTGAGTTTGATTCATTAAAGACAACATGCATAAACTCTTTAACTACTAAAGTTCTCTTATTAAAAACTTTATATGTTTTGCTAGAAGTGGAATAGCCTAGAAAAACTCCTTCATACTTTAGAATTAAATTTTCTAAGATTATCCTTGGTGTTTAATATAAAGCACTTACATCAAAATACTCTTAGATATGAAATTTTAGGTTTTCTATTGTTCCATAACTCATAAGAAGTTTTATTTAAATTTTTTTTTTGTAAAACTCTATTTAAAATATAACAAGATGTGTTAACGGCTTCCACCTAAAAGTATAAAGACAAATTATACTTATAAAGCATTGTTCTAGCCATTTTCACAAGAGTTCTATTTTTTCTTTCAACTACTCCATTTTTTTTAGGATTCTAAGAGAAGAAAATGTATATGAAATACCATTTTCATTGCAATAGGTTTTGAAAGATTCATTTTCAAATTTAGTTCCACGATCACTTCTAATAGAAGAAATACAAAAATCTTTTTCTTTTTTTAACTCTTTTTGCAAAATTTTTAAAAGTTTTAAATGCATCATTCTTATAGCAAGAAAACATACCCAAGTGAATCTAGAGTAATTGTCACGACCCAAAATAGGGGCCATGACCGGCGCTAGGGAACGGGAATTCTTTCGAATCCGGAACCCGTAGCAAGCCTAAAAATAAAATAAATCATGCAATAATAACAATAACAATATAATATGCAGCGAAAATAAAAATCATAATATCATAATATTATTCACATCAACTGGATTTAAATCAAAATCCCATCTCATAGATACATAATCTCTTTAATATAAATCCAGTTTCAATATAATACATCTCTTTAAAATAAAATACATAAAATCCAATACTTTAATTCTCAACTACTGCAGTGTCTAGATAAAATAAATAAGACTCAAGTAAATAATTTACACAAAGAAGCCGGGGCGGAAGAAATCCGACGTATCGACCTGCTACTGAGGTCTGAAGAAGTTGACTCTCCTGAAAAATAGTCAACGGAGGGGAGTCAGACCTCACTGAGTGAATTACTATAACATATATACATACACACTAAGTGATAATGCATACAATCAACAGTATATATATATCTAATATATATATACAGGCAATTTCACACAGATGCAGAAAATCATTTTTTTATATATTTTATTGAAAATCCCAATTTATGAAGGAAAGCATAGAACCCTAGAATAACGCAACCTCAGAAAACAGTGTTAAACAACACTCTAGCCATACAGGCTCACTTATTCCAAATATATCCACTTAATCCATTTGGACAGTAGACTGGCCCCGAGACACTAAGTCAACCGAGCTCCAGCAGTCTAACTGCCAGTGTGATTGGCCCCGAGACACTTGGTCAACCGAGCTCCAGCAATCACACCTCCAAACCACATCTCACATATCAATAATCACATTAAATCAATATCCACAAATAAGTTAGTAATATAGCCTAAAGCTATAGGCGTACCGGTACGTACTCAGTCCTAGTGCTGCCCACTAGGTAGCACGTTCTATCGATATCCTTCATCATTAATAATATAAAAGATTCATTCACAAAAATAAATGATGCATGAACATAAATGAAATAACAATATAATCCATATATATACCAGAAATATACCAAAAGTAAACCAGGTATATTTCGAGTATATATACGTCAAATAAATCCAGTCAAATCATAAATTAAACTAAAAATATATTTAAAAACATTTTAAATATATTTTATTAACAAAACATGTATATAATTTATTATATACCAGAAATAAACCAAAAATATACTTAATATAAACTTAGGAAATAATCAAATTATTTATGCATATTTAATCAACATAAAACATGCATTTTTAAATCATGCATCCTAAGCATATATATATAGTATAGTAACTCACCTAATGCGCTCCACGAGACAGGTCAGACGGGCCTGGTCCACTAGCCCTCGGTCTCGGCGTAACTAAACAAACAATGAATAATAGACATCAGAATAAACCTAACAGAAATCCTAGAATTCAATCTAGAGTATTAAAATACGGAAACAGAATTAGGGTTCGACTGGACATCACATTTTACGAGAATTCTACCGAAAATCTGGCAGAACCTCCCCTGTAAAACGGACATCTCTCTACTCAAAAGAGTAGAGCTGACCCTGCAAAGAAATACACTTCGAAAAATGAGCTCAACACAATCAAAATCCCACGGTCGGACTCCAAACTACAGTCCACCGACCGGGGTCCACAAACACAGAACATATTCCAGGTATACCAAAAATATCCTTAAATCACAGGACTACATTTTATACGTAGAAATTACATAATTGACTTTGAAACACTGTAAAAACCGATTAAAACTCATTTTATTAGAAAAACCGTATACTATATATATAATTGAAAATAATTCACGAAAAATAGTTTTAATTAGTTAAAAATACTAAATAATTTGTAGAAATCATTTTTATACCTTAAATAATTATTAAAACCAATTAAATTATATTTTTTGACAATTTAGGATAAAATTACCAAAATACCCCTATATATATAAATATACTTAAATTACTTCAAAAATTCACCAAAAATTATACAATTATCCAAAATTAATTTTCTCAACATATTTATCAATAATATTAATAATTAAACTCAATTAACCAATTAAATTCAATTTAAAACACAATTAACCCTAATTTCTCAAAATCACATAAACTTCAATAATTCAAAATAAATACTTAGAAATTCATAAAAATTCCAAATAAATTCCTATAATTCATTTCAACACCTAATTTAACCATAAACTCCAATTTCATAATTTAAATAATTAATTTCCGAAAATTAGAAAATAATATTAAAATATTCAAAAATACCCAAAAATCCAAACAATCTCCAAAAATTCTAAAAAAATTCATACATGTATATTGAGCTACTAGGAACAACATTTGTGAAGGGATTTTTCATGAATCATCCAATTCGAAGCTCAAAAAAATCAAAAACCCTAATGTGACCGAAATCGAAAATTCGAAACCTAAGCAAATCTAAACCATTTTAACTCAAACCAAAGCTAGAATCACACTCACCGGAGCTCAAGGAGAAGAAAGAGATCAGCGGTGTCGAAAACGGTGGCCGAAATCGGCGTGAACGATGATGGATCGATTTTCGGCTTCTCCGGCCAAAATCGACTTCCAGGCGTCGGAAACGGCTACCTCAGGCGGCGGAAAAGGTTGGGGAAGGCGGTGGCACACAAGACGGCACACCCACGGTGAAGAAACGGCACGACAGTGATCGGAACAGCGAAGGGAAGGGTCGGGGAAGAAGAAGCTCACTCGGGGGCAAATGTGTAATTTTCCAAACTTTTATAATTTTGACAAATTTTTTAATGTATATATGTATATATATATACTTTATACTATATATTAAAATAATATTAAATTACACACATCAAATATACACCACACACATAAAATCTAATATTTTAATAATTTATACTAAATAAAATTAATTAAATAACAATAAAACAAATAAATAATTAATAAAATATTAGGGTAATAATAAATCCTAATTAAATAAATATACACACACAGGCTTTATTTAATAATTTAAAAATATGCATGAGTTCATGCAAGTCCGTAAATACATTTAAAATAATTAATAATACATTGTTTAAGTAAAAATTTCCCCGAAAATGCAAGTCCCGGGAAAATTTTACGTAAAACACTGAAATTAATACACAGTAATAAAAATAGGTTTTAAATACATATCAACTCGTAAAAATATCATATAATATATAGAAATTATTAACACTGCATATCCCGGTACAGTGTAAAAATATTTTAAAAACACGGGATATTACAGTAATCATCAACCAATACATATGTGTAATGCATTCCACCAAGACTAGCAACTCTAGTTGGTCTCAATAAATCCATATGTATAAGTTTAAATGGTCTAGAGGTGGACACTACATTCTTAAGATTAAATGAAGACTTTGATTGTTTTCCCTTTTGGCAAGCATCACAAGGTTTATCCTTAGTGAATTCAAGCTTAGGTAAACCAGTCACAAGTTCATGTTTACAAAGATCATTTAAAAGTTCAAAGTTTGCATATCCTAACCTTCTATGTCATGTCCATGTGTCATGGGAAATAGACATTAAGCATTTAATGTCTTTATTATCAATTTTATTTAAATCAATAACATAAACATTGTTTATTTTTTTACCACTAAAAATTACTTTGTCTTCATCAAGACTACTAACAAAGTAATTTCTAGGATAGAAAGTTACTTTATTTCCCATATCACATAATTGACTTATACTAAGAAAATTATGTTTAAGACTATCAATAAGCAACACATGATGTATAGATAAGGATTGAGGATTACCTATTTCTCTAATGCCTACTATCTTTCCTTTAGCATTATCTCCAAATGTGACATGTCCTCCATCCTTTGCATTAAGCTTGTTGAATTGCTTCTTGTCTCCTATCATATGCCTTAAACATCCATTATCAAAATACCACTTGCCTTTTGCTCTTGTGGATTTCAAGCACACCAACAAGATAATTTAACTATTCTTTTAAACCAAAACCTTTAATGGTCTAGGTTGGTTAGTTTCAAGATAATCCGAAGGAAGAAAATTCATATGTAGCCTTCTATAAAAGCACACATTATTGGTGTGTCCTTTTATCATGCAATACAAACATACAACATTTGCAAAATTATTTCTTTTAAGAGCATATGATTATTTAGTAAATAAAATATGCTTTTGATGTTGTGGTGATGTGTGTCTCCTATTACTTTGAGTCATAGTATAAGACATGCATTGATAATGACAATTTGTATTTTAATAGGTTTGTACAACATTTTTAGGTGCTTTATATTATGCAACATGCTTATGAGTGTTGTGTCTAGTATACATGTAAACATGTTTGGGTTGTGCTTTTCTAGCATGAGACTTACCTCTTTGTGTCATATAGGATTGAGTCTTATAAGAATTTCCTTTAACATTTAACATATGAGACTTATTAGCTTTGAAAGCTTGAGTCTTAATTGGTTTAGAGGTAGAATGAATGGAATTGCTTGATGCTTTAACAAATTTAATATGTGATGATGATGATAATAATGAGGCCATTCCATTTTCATATCTAATTCCATAAGTATTTTCATGAAATTTTTGAGAGTCAAGTAAATTATTTAAAATTTTTTTTCCTTTTTAGAATTTTGATATGGAATTTTTTAGCTCAACTACCTCATTAGAAAGTTTATGATTTTCATTACTTGTTTTCTTGGGATGCTCTTATAAGGAATTTGAAGATTTTAAAGCACAAGTAAGTTTCTCATTTAACTTAACAAGCTTAGAAGACTTAATCTTTAAATTTTTGAATTCCTTAATCAAGCTAGTTAACTTATACTTATAATATTTCTTCCTAGAGAGTAGGCTTTTGTATTTAAACAAGAGTTTGCTCATAATAGAGCTCTTAACAACAACATCATCATCATATTCATCATAAGTACAATATTTATCATAAAAAGAGTTAAAAGTAGATGGTACCTCTTTTTCATCTTCAAGAGCCATAAAATAAATATTGACCACTTATTATTGTTCTTCTTCCTTTTTGGATTCAGAGGAGTTATCATCTCAAGTAGCTTTGAATGCATTCTTTTTATCTTTTACTCCTTTGTTCTTGAATTTGAGTTCAAGGCACTCACTTCTAATGTGTCTTGGTTTCTTGCGTTCATAGCAAGTAACTTTTTTAGTTGTCTTCTTATTGTCTCATTTATACTTCTTATTGGAGTCTCTAGTTTTTGAGAAATTTTTCTTTCTCAAGAATTTTTTAAAACTTCTAGTAAGCATGACAACATCACCATCTTTATCGCTAGAGTCTTCAAGGTTTTCATCTTCATGATCATCTTGTGAAGCTTTTAATACATGCTCTTCTTTTCTCCTTTTCTTCTTGTTATTCTCCTCTTTATTTAATTGTATGCTTATATGTTAGGAGCTTTTCAATAAGCACATTGGTTGAGAGTGTTGAAAGATCTTAAATTTCCTCAATTGAAGTAACCCAAGATTCCTAATCCTTTTTAGGTAGGATTATTAGAATCTTATTGTTTACCTCTTCCTTAGTGAAATGTTTACCAAGTTTCTTGAGGGTTGTGAGAAAAGCATTGAGTCGATCTGTCATCTCTATGATTGACTCTTGAGGCTTCATCTTGAAGAATTCATATTCATACATGTGAAGTTGAACCTTCTTGCTTCTAACTTGCACGTTGCCTTCATAATGATTTTCCAAGGTCTCGTATATTTCCTTGGCTGACGTGCAATAATGAAGTAAGAAGTGACTAGAGTGATCATAACCTTTTTATTTTTATGATTTTCCTCCTTTTGTTCATTATTCCATTGGCTTATTGCAAGAGTAGTTACCGCACCATTAATGATAATTATAGGTGGTTCCTAACCTTTTAGGAAAATATCCTAAAGTTTGATGGAATTACAATCATGGTATAGCTCTAATTTGAATTTTCAATGAGGATAGTCACTGCTATCGAAGAATGGTCTAAGTGAAGAAATATTTTGTGATTCACTCCCCATTATCTTATATTCTAGTAATGAAATTCCTAAAATTCAAGATCTGATACCAAATAAAAATGCCTTAGGGGGTGAATAAGGTAATTGAACAATAAATGAAAATTAAAAGAATTATTTACAAGAGTTAAAAGAAAGTTGAGAAGAAAGAATGATGAACACAAGAATTTAAGGAGTTCGAATTCCCAACAATCCTACATCTCCACCTAACTTATCCCCTATTTAGGATTTTCAATTTCCACAATCTTATTCATAAGATTTGAGATTACATAAGAGTTTAAGGCTCACTCGTTTAACCTTACAACTTGAGTTTTTTAAGGCTCACTCAAAAATTAAATCCTAAGTGTTTCAATGGTAAACACTTAAACCAATTCCATTATAATAGAATCTCACTTCCCATTTTCTTAATCCCATAAAATAGAAGAATAAGAATATTTATTCTAATAGTCACCAACTCTCATAAGAGTTATATAAATATGAAATGAAATTGAAAAGTGTTGTAGGAGCTTAATTGAATGTTTATGAGAGTATAATGAGTAAACAAGTTTCTTAAACTTTCAAATGAAATCCAGGAGTTTTTTACATAGATAAACAACTTATATTATAGTTGTTGGATGCATTGATTATGTCTCTAACGTCTCTTGTTGATTTTTTAATTATTTTGGACTTATTTTTGTTAGAACGCTGTTCACGATCGTGAGGAGCAAACCTTAGCTTGTGAGTGTTAGTTTGAGGATCGTTGCATTCAAAAATATCTATTGAATATTGTCAGGACTATCCTCATGAGCTAAATCCTGCTACTCATGATCGTGAGGGCAGCTTGTGAGCAGCACTAAGTGTTTTGGCAAAAATGAGCTCCTGCGGCACTATACAAGGTTGGGTCATGAGGAGCTCGTAAGGTGACCACTGAAAGACCAAAATTGTATATTTTTAATATATAATTGCTTCTCAAAGATTGGGGACTTGCATAGGTTGAGATACTTTATTGAAATGCATATTAATATTCTTTTAAGAAATATTTCATTGTCTCCAATCATTAAACAATTAATTTTGATGATAGATCAACTTCCTATACACTTAAATAAAATCACTGAAGTCTAAATTGTTTGTTAAAGCTCAAAATTAGGAGTTTGATAATGCAAATGGTCAACATTGTGGCATTTGATTTTTTTTTTTTAAGTTTTAATTTTTTTTATTATTTATGTTTAGTCTTTCTTAATATTTCTTGATAAAATTTTATGTATCTTTCTGTATAGTCTTTTTAAAAAAATTATCTTAAATTTCTTCTATTATTATTTACACATATTATAAATTTATTTTTCTTATATCTTTCTTTTTTCTTAATATAATTTAATAAATTGTGTAAATATAATTTTATTAAAAAAAATTTCAATAATTTATCATTATTTTAAAGAATATTATAAGCTGAAAATATATATTCTAGATAATTTATTCAAAATTGTGTACACCCTCTACCTATATATTCAAACTTATATAAAAAAATCTCTTAATCAATGGCCTCTAATAATAAATTTTTCCAGATCCGTCTTTGATTTGTTTTGTTTTTAAAAAATAATGATAAATTTTGGAGTAGGTCCCCTCAAGTTCAAATTTTCCCAAATTTATACTAGATGATTCACACCTCATTAAAAATCAACCAAACATCTCATATTTAATTTTAATAAAAAAAAAAAATTTCTTCATATCAAGATGTGTTGCAACTTTTTATCATAAAATTAATACTAGCACAATATATTCATATTTTTTCAATAAATAATTAATCGTATAATAATATATCGTATACAATTAGAAAAAAAAAAGTAAATAATTTTTTAAACTATAAAAGTACAATATATTTATTTAATTAAAAATTATATATATATATATAATTAAAATAAAATAATATTTTTATTGTCATAATAATGCTTTATATACTTTCTATCGTCATAAATATTTTATATATTTTTATTGTTAAAATTAAATATGAGCAAGGTGTCAAACATCGAGCATAGACTTGAGGAAAATTGAATTTGAGGGAAGCCACTCTCAATAAATTTTTCTCAAAAATATAATTTTTCTTACAAAGAAGGAAAAAAGAAAAGGGGTTTGAAAGTCAAACATTTGAAAAGTCAAGAAAAGGGGCGCAACATTTGCTTAAGAAAGGAAATTTGTAAATATTTTTTAACAATTTTCAAAGAAAAGTTTTGCCAAAGGAAAGGAAAGGAAAGGAAAGGAACACATATGAAAGAGATGTGATTGAAGAGGCATGTGCTCTTTGTCTTTAATATTATGGCCATTCCTTCCCCTTTTATTTCTTCTTCTTATTAATTACGTTTTGCTTCGATAAGTCGTGTTTGCTTGGAGAACTTGTAAGACTTTTTTCCTCAATAAAACTTCCCTTTAATTTATTTTTATAGATAATGATACATATCGCTATAAGTACTATATTTTTTATTATATAATAAAGGATAAAAAATGATGAAATTTCATTATTGTCCTTACTTTTTTATAATGATTTATAAATTAAGGAGGTAAAATAATAAACACATCGATATTTATGTCTAATACACACGCACATACATTAAACTGTTGTTCTACCTATACTGATGAAATTATAACTGTTAAATTAATTAGAAATCATTGATTATCTTTATATATCAATATCAATTATATGTATCAATAACTATAATTAAATAAGTATTAATTTTTTATTTGTATAAATACATATATTTATACCAAAAAAATGACTATTATTCTTTTTATTAATTAATTTGTGCTTTTATAAGTCGTGTTTGCCTAAACACTACTACTAAAAAATTCACCTTGTAGAAAACTTCAAAAATTTGTTTTTCCATTTTTTAACATTCATAGGGCTAAATATGCCTCAAGTAATCAAGCTCAAAAGAAAAAATATATATATATATATTAGGATTCAATATGTTCTACTATAAAATATGAGGGTTCAATTTGAGCTTTGGCCTTTTTAATATATTAAAATTTAGAGTTTTGCATAAAATATTGCACTTTAAAAGAATTATCTGCATTTAAATTCTTCTTTTTTTTCGAGTGGTACCTAAATATTGTATTAAAATCATTGCAAATAATGAAATTATTTCAATAAAATGAAAGTTGAATAATTGATGAATATGCTTTTCACATGTTAAAAAGATTAGGTACTAGCTAAGCTATTTACATAATGTTTGGCAAAAACTATAACTTTATTTCATGAAAAAGTGGGTACCTTACCACTTGAAAGAAGGGGGAAAAATGGTGAAGTTTCCTTGGTAAACTGTAATTGGTTTACAGCCAAAAATGGATTTTCATTTCATATGTAAACAACAATAAGAAAGTTCCAAGAATGGATCAAATAAGCTTGTTGCATAGTTGAACTGGTGATAGCATTTTATTCTTGAAATAAGAAATTTTAAATTCATTTTTATTTTATTTTACCAAATAACGAGTACTTTTTGTATTTTGATCTATTACATTACTTTATTTTTAATATTTGAAAAATTATTTATTTATTCTTGATATTTGTAAAATTATGTACCATTTTACTTCTAAATAAAAACGAATGCATGTTAACTGTTGTAAATATCAAAAATAAATAAATATTTTTTTAAATATTAAAAATAAAATAATGTAATATATGCACAATAGGTAAGAGTAAATTAGGGCCATAAATGTGCAAGGTGACTTGGACTTTAAAAAAAAGAAAAAAAAAAAAAAACAGAAGATGATTTTGGACTATATGAGTTGAGGAATAAATGAAATTTGTGTCAGTTCATATTTATTAGTCAAAATCCAATTTGTAGATCTTACCCAACGATCATGTTTTTCTCAGCCACTTGGTGCGCATCAACTGTTGTTGCATATATTGCTAGTGCTCTTTTGAACAAGTTGAACTAGTCTTCTTAATCCCACAATTACCGCCAGCTTTTCTCTTTGGAAATTTTTTTTCCCATTTCTTCTTCCACTATATTATCTTTTTAACCTATTTGATACGAAAAACAAATGCTGCAAGAAATAAATACGCTAAAATGATATTTTTTTAAAATATAAATATTAAAAATATATAAATATAAATTTTATATATAAATATTAAAAAATTTTATTTATTTTATTAATTAATAGTATAATTTTTAAAATTATTTTATTTAGTTAAAAAAATATAAAATTAATTTTTTAATTTATCTTATTTTTATTAAATAAATACTAAATAAATGTATTTTTATGTTAGAAACACGTTTTTAAATAGAAAATATGTTTTTTTAATTTTTTATATTTATAGAAATGACTCTAAAATGTTTTTAATGAGTTTTCTGAAGTTTTTAATATGAAAATGTTTTTCCAAAACGTGAAAATGTCTACCGTGAGAAGTCCATACTTCAGATTTATGATGCAATATAATATACGTAAGTATAATGCAATGGAAGTAAAACAAGATTTTTTTCTTATTCTATTTTTTTCATATTAAAACTCTACCTCGTACATGACTTTAAAAATTTCAAAATATAGAAATGAAGGTATAAAAATTATTCAAAAAAATAATTAGAAGTTAATATTACACCGAAAATTCAAAAAAAATAAAACGATTTTAACTTCTAAATTTTATACCGTACTAACAAAGTAGATAATTTTAAATTTAAGTCTCGCCATTTACCAAAATAATATATAATTTTCATTTTGTAAAAAATAATGGCGGCTAACCAAACAAAACTCTAAATATTTTATGTTTATATATTTTTCATACATAAGCTGTTATTATATATTTCTTAATTTTTAAATTATATATATTTTTAACTTAGAAAAGGAAATCTCAATCACAGTTCTTATACCTTTGTAATTTACTATATTATTATATTATTATAAAAATTCATAAAAATTGATTAACATAAATTAAACCCAACTTGTAAATTTTTTTTAAAAAACTAATTTATATATGGGGCTGGACTTGGGTTAAGAAGAAAATAAAGTGAGGCTCCAGCGTAGCCCGGCTTAGTGAGCCTTGAGTCCATAAAAAATTTGCAGTGAAATTTAAAAAGCTGTTATTTGCCCAGCAACGCTTGCCAATGGCGATGGCTCTGTCAAGAGTAACGAAAAAAACTGAATATCTCTGCAAATTGTTAGTTAAACCCATTAACCCACATTGCAAAAATCTCTCTACCAACAATATGTGCATTACCAACGACCTCATTTCCATCTTCGCTAAACAGTCATTTTTATGCCCAGAAGACAGCCCTGAGTTAAAGAGTCTTGCTCCAATGCTAAATACCAAAGTCGTCGAATTTGTCTTGAATTCTTTCAAAAGTTGGAAAGTAGCTCAAAGTTTCTTTACTTGGGCGTCGAATCAATATGGGTATAAGCACAATATGTATACTTACAACTCTATGGCCTCAATCCTATCACGTGCTCGACAAATTGCCCCAATGAAAGCTTTGGCAGTTGATATCTTAAATTCTCGTTGTTCAATGTCACCTGGTGCATTGGGTTTTTTTGTTAGGTGTTTGGGCAGTGTGGGTTTGGCTGATGAAGCTCATGTGTTCTTTGATCAAGTTAGAATGATGGGTCTTTGCATGCCAAATAGTTATAGCTATAATTGTTTGTTAGATGCATTTTCTAGTTCAAAATCTAATTCTAATTCTATTGATTTGGTTCAGATTAGACTGAAAGAGATGCGTGACCAAGGTTTGAGTTTTAGTAAGTACACTTTAACTCCTGTATTGCAGGTTTACTGTAATGCAGGCAAGTTTAATGAAGCCCTGAGAGTTTTTAATGACATTCATGATCATGGTTGGGTGGATGCATATGTACTATCTATCTTGGTTCTGTCTTTTAGCAAGTGGGGTCAGGTCGACAAGGCATTTGAGTTTATCGAAATAATGGAAGAGCAAAATATTCGATTGAATGAGAAGACCTTTTGCATTTTGATTCATGGATTTGTAAAGCAATCCAAAGTAGATAAGGGTCTCCAATTGTTTGATAAGATGCTGAAATATGGTTTTTCTCCAGATATTTCACTGTATCATGTGTTAATTGGAGGGCTCTGCTCAAATAAAGAGCTTGAGAAAGCTTTGTCATTGTATGCAGAGATGAAGATGTTGAAAATCCAACCTGATGCTGGAATGTTGAGTAAAATCATATCGTCTTTCTCTGAAGAAGGAGATTTAGCACGCATATTTGAGGAAATCCATGAAGATATGGATGCTGAAACTCGTATTTTGTTTTTCAATTCTCTTTTGAGTTCTCTTGTAAATGGTGGTTGGATAGATAAAGCTTACTGTCTTCTTCAAACAATGATGAGAAATGGAAATGATGATAATGTGCAAAATAAGGAGCTTTTCCATGATAAAGAAAGGGTTCGCCCAAATACTGCTAGTTTTACTATTGTCATTAACAGTTTACTGCAGGCTTGCAAGTTGGATTTGTCGCTTAACCTTTTTCGAGATATGACTAAAATTGGTTGCAGTCAAGATTTACTACTCTACAATAACTTAATTGATGGACTATGTAATGCTGATAGACTGGAGGAAAGTTATGAGCTTCTGAGAGAAATGGAGAAGTCAGGATTTAAGCCATCCCAGTTTACTTTCAACTCTATATTTGGGTGCCTATGCAAGAGAGAGGATGTCTCTGGAGCCCTTGATCTGGTAAAGAAGATGCGTATTCATGCCTACGAGCCTTGGGTAAAACATTACACCTTACTAGTAAGAAAACTATGCAGACATGGGAAGGCAACAAAAGCTTGTATATTTCTTACTGATATGTTTCAAGAAGGTTTTCCACCTAATATAATTGCCTATTCCGCATTATTAAGTGGTCTAGTTGAAATTCAAGAAGTGGATCAAGCTTTGAAGCTTTTCAGAGACATTATTGCCCGTGGGCATTGTCCTGATGTGGTAGCTTACAACATATTGATAAAAGGGCTTTGTGAGGCTCACAAAATTGCAGAAGCTCAGAATCTTTTTGATGAGATGGTAATGAAAGGCCTTGTTCCCTCAGTTGTTACCTATAACTTGCTTATAGATGGTTGGTGCAAAAATGGTTGTATTGATGATGCTATGAGTTGTCTTTCTAGTATGTCTGTGAAGGAAAGGGAACCTAATGTCATTACATACACTAGCTTAATAGATGGCTTTTGTAAGGCTGGAAGACCTGATGATGCTGTAATTCTATGGAATGAAATGAAAAGAAAAGGTTGCACTCCTAATAGAGTTGCATTTATGGTTTATATTGATGGCCTTTGCAAGTGTGGTCGGCCTGAAGCAGCTCTGGTTCATTTCCATGAAATGGTAGAGAAACATATGGTTCCTAATAATTTTGTTTATATAGCCTTACTAAGTTCTTTTCTCAATGATTCAAACTTCCCTATGGCTTTTGAGATATTAAAAGAGATGGTTGACAAGGGACATTTTCCAGATCTACTTGACAAGAACTATATAATTGTAAGAGAAGCAGTACTCAAGTTGTCAGAAGATGTCCGTACTTCCTCAAGTGTTAAAAGTCTTATTATGGCTGGAAGCATTCCAACAATATGTCTATCAGAGAATGGAGACAAAGGTGAAGTTAGAGAGGATATGTAACATCAGAGGTTTATTACTCAAAAGAAATTGTGTAAATGGATACAAGCTTTGTATTGAAGATACTTTTTTGTGTGGTTCAAATGATTTCATTGATATTGCTCCCCTACAGTTCCCTTCTCCTCAATTTTCCTCAAGCCTCCCTATGGATTGACTGTTCTTCAAAGCCTATGTAACAGCCAGAGGCTTTTGCAAGCTCCCATAACTGCCAATAACTATGATTTCTCAATTAATTGATGCAGGTAACTTCTCTTTTATCTCTTTTTTATGCTTAGACCAATAAATTTGCCAATAATTTTTATAGTATCGATGCAAGACATTGGAGTTTATGGTTACAAACTTTCTGTGAGAGGATTCTGCATGTGATTGAAGTTTCTAAAGAAAGTTATGATGGAGACCCTTAAGTTGCTTGTTGGGTGTATTTTTTTTGTTCTGTTCCTAATTGTTTATGTTTATGATCTTGATGAGATTATTTCACTTCCTGGACTTGGCCTTCATTGCAACCTTTTTTGAGATTTGTTACGAGTTCCAGTCTTTATTTTTTCCTGAACTTCTGTTCCTACCATATAGCTCATATTTTGCAGGATTGGATATAACCCAAAAAGAGTGGCAAGTCCATCAATTATAAATGTTGATCCTCGCCAGAACGTGCCAGATTTTGTTATCGGTAGTCTGTGAAGCTGCACCTTTTTTTTTTTTTGCCAAAGTGAAGCTGCACTTGCTAAAATAGCTAAATTTCTGCCAGCTTTGTGCTTACACTGCAATTTCTGCCAAATTATGTCCATTTTCTGCATATCTCATACTATAAATGTACTCTTCACTATTGTAACATGATTACATCATGTCTATCATATAAGATTCATATGGCATGCCAGTATTTTGCCTACTACCAATTGGCCTTTATATTTGTAAAGGATGAGAAATATGATTGTCAAATAAATGAAAGACAATATATGCAATTCATGGATCAGATATGTGCTGATGGATAATGAGAGGCCATTTGAATTTTTTTCGTTATTTCCTGTTCCTGTCTGAAGAAATTGGCTGATAATAAATCCTAGCATTTTGACACTTTCAAGAGCACTTGTACTCTTGGCTATACTAGCTTTTGTGGCTACTAGATTCAAACCATAATCATCATCAAGACATAATTGAACTACATTGTAGCTTTCGAATGAACTTGTTCTTGAATCTCACACAAACACACACTAAAAACAAAAAATAAGTTCGGGTTTGTGTTCTAATACATCAGAAATTAGCCTGCCTAGGCTTACAGCTTGATGAGGTGTAGCCAACAAAAACTCGAGTATTGAGCCCATAAAATCACCAATGGTCACATTTCAATCTAATCTTAGGAAGAAACATCCTCCAGACATGTTATCTCCATATAATGCTGATATTAAATGTCAATAATCAAGGAAGCAGTCTTTGAAACAAACTTAATTTCAACGACACTTTAAAATATGCTGATATAAGCGACAGTGCTAAAACTGATGTACAATATGTGCACTTTATCCACAGCTAGAAATATATGATACAACGATATTTGACTTACCTATCAACTAAGTAAAAAAAAAAAAAGGAACAAGAGGTTACAAAAACTATGCATGGTAAAACTAGGGCTTGACTCAAATTCAGTACCGTGGCGATATGGAATTACAGAATGACTGTGCAACTCTCCTCATAAATGAATGGCTATGGAAAGGGCTATGATACCATGTATAATGTGAAGAAATATATGAAGCTAATCACAAAGCAAGTATGGCTACAGTAATAGGATGGTGCTAATGAACTTTGAGACTCCTTCCTACCCTCTTTTGTTGATTGTGGACCAGAATAGTTACCTAGTCCAGCGGCAACAGCAGGAGGCACATTGGAAGTATGTGGTTCTGTTCGAAATGAGTTATACTCCAGGTAATAACCTGTAATGGAGCCAAAAATCATTGTTAGTTGAATCATTGTATCAAAGCATGGAGGAAAAAAAATGCTTAGGAAAGCAACCCCTACAATCAGTCCTTGTCCATCCCAAGACAAGCTTTTCTCGATCAAATACAACACGGTAGCCGGTCATAAAGTTTTCTGCATAAAGATCAGGAAATTCAATAAGCACATAGATAGAAGGGTGTCTTATTTCAAGGGAAGCAGAACTTTTTACTCCACTGATTATGTGGCATACATCAGAGAGGAAACCTATACGAAGCAAAGAGTAGAATTGACTCTTCATTCAGTGGCCTATCATCATGTAAGTTATAGACACTCTATTAAATATCACTCACTCTGCTAATTGCAATTAATACGTATTAATACAAAAACAAGTCCATGTTCTTGTTCATAAAATCAAATTGCACATAGAATACTTACGTCCAATGATATTGAGTTCTGTACTCTTAACAACAGCCAAGCAATATACAAGTTCACTCTGCAATTCGTGAAGTCAAAAATGGTTAATATCATTTTCAAGACAAACAACACAAATAATGGTAACAAGATGAATACAGCACTTTACCTGAGTGGTAATGACAATTATTGGATCAGAGACAGTGAAATAGCCTCCTCCTTTCATGGTTAACCTCACGATAGGTATCGTACTTGAAGAATTTGTACCGTGACTGCCCATAATCAAAGAGAAATAACAAAGTTATGAAGGAGGATGATGGGTGAGAGATAAGTAGCATATAAGGCTCCATTATCCGACCTCATATCGTAGCAATATTCGAAGGGGATCCTAGAATCAGGTGGACGCCTCTTGTCTTTTGCCTGTGCATGGAACTGCAAAAGTACTTAAGACCTTAATTCATGCATTTGTTACTGACAGAAAATAAGTGAAATTTATTTTCAACATTTGGAGTCCTTACAGTCTCTGAGACCTTTGCATAGGTTGGTTCAATTAAGTATGTAAAAGATGTTCCAGAATCAAAAAGAGCTGTAAAATCTACATCAATTAAGGCCGTCCCTACTTGAACTTCAGTGACAGAAATGTTATACGTTGGGCTGAAAAACATTATATGCATAAGATATAGAATAAACTAGCTAAAACTTTTACATTTGAGATGATTGCCATGAAGTAAATAAGTATTACCACTTACTGTGATGGATTCATATTGAACGACGTCTCGTCCTGGTCAGGTGTACCCTTATCCCCAAAACTGATCCTTCCAACTCCATCATGTCCAAAACACATGGAGAAAGAATCAGCTGTTAAACCTTCCCTGGATAAAATGCTTGGAACTGAAATCTGATCCATGCCAAGCCCAAATAAACCATTGGGAGCTGCAGTATTCAGAAATGAACCACTCTGAACCTGTCCACAACTGCACAAATCATATCACATTTTCACATCATTGTAGACCCAGAAATGGTAATAAGAGAGCAAAGCTGTAATCAAGCAAAGTGCTCAATGTCCGATGGCACTACCAACTTTTTAAAAAAAAAAAAGAAAAAAGAAAAAAGAAAAAAGAAAAAAGAAAAAAGAAAAAAGAAAAAGAACATACCCAAATGTGACATATGCTTGGATAGATTCTGCATCACTGTCTTCAGTTGTTAAGTGAAGAACATCCTCTACCAATATCCCAGAAGTTGAAGTTTGAGCAGAGACATAAGAAACCATGTAAGGGCAACTGCTGAATGTTCCAAGGCATCGATTGCGGTGTGCACACAAATTGTTGTTGCAGGTGACCTTTTTGCTTGTTGATGACTCTTTTGGGTTATACATGCTAAGCTCAAAGTCCTACAAGGTAAATCATACATAGAAGAACGTCAGATAGCAGTCTAGGACCTCTAGGTAGAGCCCCACCTGGCTCAACAAAATATATTTTAACTCCTATTCCTCTCTCATTACATCCTTCCACATGCAGCGTACAAAAATAAATACATATTAAAAATTGCAATGTGCCTTCAATAGCATTTTTGAATGATGAGTTCAGTATATTTGCCACTTTACTTGTCCAATTGTCAAGAACTATAATTTGAAGTTTCAACAGAATCATCTCTGGCTACAGATTATGAGCAATTACTCAGGTTTTTTGCAATTTTCTACAATGGGGAACAATATCCAATATGAACTGCGACAAACCAACAAATTGAATAAGCATCAATCATCAATTTCCTTTTGCAATATGCAAAATCTCAGACTAAGATAACTCTAAACAGGATAAACTATGCAGCATCTATTATGATCATGGCATCTATTGCAGTGATACAAATCAAAATCACAAATGAATTAAAAAATAATAATAAAAGATAATGGATCAAGAGACACGTACAGAAGCATAAGCAACACCCTGAGTAGGGGCACATTGGTTGCAGTCACAAGGCACCCAAAACAGATCACTCCCTGTATCAAGCGCGACCATAAACTTCATCCCAGGCGTCCCTAATTCAACTGTCGTGTAATGCAAACTACATCCAAATCAAAACATCAAGAAATGACATAAAAACCAAAACAAGAAACAAAATCAAGAAAAACCCAATTCAAGAATTCAAGAAACATACAATCCCAAGGAACTGATCCTAAAAGTGGAGTTGCCATCAGAGAAAGCAAGTGGTGCTGCATCTACATTAGATAGTTTACGTCCGCGAAGAACCTGATCACGGTGAGCCAACTCTGCATAGTACTCAAAACTTCCTTTAACAGGCCATTTTTGTGAATCAGACCAGTTCTTGAGCGATTCAGAGAAGCGATGGTGCATCTTGAAGCTAAAGATGCGAGCTTTACAATCTTGAGGAAAAACCCAAATCGAAATGAGCAAGAGAAGGACTAAAAAGTTGAAGAAACAAAACATGATTATGATCAAACCCCAAGAAAATGGGCATTGAAAAGAGGAATTTGTGATCGTTTGATTGATTAACAATAAACCCTAGATCTTGGATTTGGATTGCTTGCAGTTAATGAAACACAGTGAAGTGGAGGAAACTGGAGAAGTTCAAAGATCATGTGGAATGTGGGTCCCATTCTTTTGTTTGTTTTGTGTTTTTTTGTGACAGTTAGGGAAGTTGGGAAAAAAAATGGCGGGTTTTGCTCAAAAAAAAAAAAATTGATTTGCTTTTTGACCGTTTAGCTAAACGTTGTGGGGCCAAGAAAATAGCACTAATCATTTTTTGAAGTTTGACTTATTAAAATATGAATTGCATTTTTGGACAAATCAAAATATCAATTAAATATTCAGTAATTGTATATTTATGTGACCGATAAATTTTAACTGCATTTAAAAAAATTTACTGATATGCAAGTACTTTTTCATATTTAATTTATCAGTATTTTGATATGTCAAAAAATATAAATTTATATTTTAATATATTAAGTTTCAAATGTATAATTAAATTATAAAAAATGTTAAAGTTCATAATTTTATTTACAAATAACCCTTTTAATTTTCTGTCTAAAATGAAATAACTTGCTTATTTCAATCATCACTAAAGGAAATCAATAACCTTGAGCTAATTACTAATGGAGTTTAGCCTAACTTATAATGGTCGAGATCTCATGCCCTGTTATAGATTCAATCGTTAATGGGGTATTATCAAGAATTTTATGTCCTTGCCCCATCCTGCTGGAATGTATATATGTACCTATAATATTATAGTAAATTTATAATAGTTTATGATGATGGCTTTTATTATAGTATAAATATTTATATATGTACAAATAAAATTAGAATTGTTAAATTTATTTTTATTTAACTATAACTATTAATTATTTTTGTATACTAATACATGAAAAGTGTATAAGTGACTATAATTAAATTAGTAGTAAGCTAACGATTTTAATTTAGTTTATATATATATATATATATTTATAGTATTTGAAAATGTTGTAATATGTTAAAATAGGATGAATTCGAAAAAAAAAATTGAGAGCCAATCATAAAGCTAGTGTAGTGTCCAATAAAGTTGTACATAAGCTAATAAAAGCACTCAAACAGTACTAAAGATTCATAAGGCTGTACATAGCTTTAATTAATTACACATAGTGACACTTTTGTTTTCAAGTACTCTTTTATCTCAAATTGAGGTGATTAATAGGTAGGAGAAAGTAGTTAAATAATATGTTATTTTAATAGTATTTTGAGGTTTAAATTTTAATTTTTATTGTTATTAATTTAAAAAAATAATTATTTATATTATACAGTTTATTAATATTAAAATTATATGACTTTTCAACTTAAAAAAATTGAGGTGATTAATTAGAATATTGTGGATCTAAATGTATTTTTCTTCATTGAAATTTCTGCCCCTTTTAATTTTTCATATTCATTCAAAAAAAAAAAAGATTTTCCCTATCCTATTTTTCATCCCCTACCCTTTCTTTCCCTGATGACCTTTACTACTTTTTTAATAAACTCAGAGACTGAAGTGAAATTAAATAAGGTGCTTGCAATTAAACACCACTATTTTTTTGAGGTAGAGTAATCCAAAGTGATAGTATTGCCCCATCTCATACTCTATGATAATTTTACTTTCATTAGATTAACTTCATTCTATGCAACCACCAAAAAACTAAGAGATATAGTGCCAAATAAACTATAGAATGATTCAATTATATATTTGAATTAATCCTAACATAATTTAATCATCATGCTTAATCATGTTAAACAAATGATCATTCTAATCAATTATATATAGAATAAAGCACACAAAGAAATATCAATAACCATTGTGATCAATTGAAAGGATTACTCTTTTTTAAGAAAAAATTGAAAGAATTGCTCTTATGTAAGTGATATTTTAAATTTAAGTTATTGTGCATGTAGTTATATTAAATTATTTATTGAAAGATTCTTATCACTCTCGTGTTATTATTTGAATTGAATTGAATTAGTTAGATTCTTGGTAACTTTAAATATCAGTGATTTAGACCTTAAAAAAATATAAATCACACAAGGAAATAGACGTTCATTTCTTATATTAATATTTGTAGACACCCGATTTGGTCGGCCTGTGTTAGGGGACGAATTAGGGTTGCTCAGTTTGATCGGCCCATTATCAAGCCCAGTGATGAGAATGTGAAACTTGGACATGAGAATGAGGCCTGAATATCTAGTGGAAAGTGGACTTGAAAACCCAAAGCCTAAAAATTCCAAAACCGAGCCCAACTATCCAAATTTGGCCTAAGCTCGCCTGACCCAACGCAGGTTCGGGCCAAAAGGGCATTGCCTCAGTGTAATGAGGCGATCGCGTCTTTAGCAGTTGCCAATGAGACGATCGCCTCATCAATGAGGTGCCGCCTCTATGACAGCCCACTTGCAGCTGCATTTAATGCAACTGCAATCATGATGGCCAAGTAGTGTTGGCCCTACTCTCTGGACTTGCTTCTTGTGTGAGAAAAAGATTTTTAGGGAAGGAAAAAAGGCTATGAAGGCTCATGATGGGCTAGAGGTGTCACGACCCAAAACAGGGGCTATGACCGGTGCTAGGGAACAGGAATTCTTTCGAATTCGAAACCCGTAGCAAGCCTTAAAATAAAATAAAACATGCAATAATCATAATAATATAAATAAAATATTTTGCAACGGAAATAGAATCATAAATATTTAAATAATAATCCACTATGAGATTTAAATTAACAACTCATCATATATATAAATAAACTTTTAATACAACCCAATTCAAATCCTTAAAATATACAACTCACACAATATAATACATAACCCTTTAATAATTTTTACAACTACTGTAGTGTCTAGATCATAAAATAAAACTCAAATAAGCAGTTTACATAGTGAAGTCGGGGCGGAAGAAATCCGGCGTATGGGTCTGCTATTGAGGTCTAAAGACGATGACTCTCCTAAAAAATAGTCAATGGAGGGGAGTCAGACCTCACTGAGTGAATTATTATAATATATATACATGCATACTAAATGACAATGCACACAGTCAATAGTATATATAATAAATATATATACAAGCAAATTCACACAAATGTAGCAAAATCATTTTTATATATTTTCTATTGAAAATCACAGTTTATGAAGGATCAAATAGAACCCTAGAAAATCGCAATCTCAAAACAGTGTTAAACAACACTCTAGCCATATAGGCTCACTTATTCCAAATATATTCACTTATTCCATTTGGATAGTAGACTGACCCCGAGACACTAAGTCAACCGAGCTCCAGTAGTCTGACTGTCAGTGTGATTGGCCCCAAGACACTTGGTCAACCAAGCTCTAGCAATCACACTCCCAAATCACATCACGCATCAAATTAAATCAATCTGATCAATAATCCACAAATAGGGTAGTAATATAGCCTAAATGCTATCAGCGTACCGGTACGTACTCGGTCCTAGTGCTGCCTACTAGGTAGCACGTTCTATTGATATCTTTCATTTTAAATATAAAACATACATTCATAAAAAAAAAATGATGCATGAATTTAAAATAAATAGCAACATAAACCATATATATACTAGAAATATACCAAAAGTAAACCAGATATATTTCGAGTATATATACTTCAAATAAATCCAATTAAATTACAAAATAAACTAGAAATATATTCAAAAACATTTTAAGCATAATTCATTAATAAAACATGCATATAGTTTAAAAATACCGAAAATAAACCGAAAATAAACTTAAATACTAATTAAATCATTTATGCATATTTATCAAAATAAACCATATGTTTCTAAAACATGCACCCTAAAATACATATATATATAAAATAACAACTCACTATTTATTGCGCTCCTCGAGACGGATCTGGCGGGCCTGGTCCACTAGATCTCGGTCTTGGTCTCGATGCAACTAAACAAACAAACGACCACAGAATATCAGAATAAATCTATCAAAATTCCAGAGACTCGATCTAGAATACTAGACACAGAATTAAAATAGGAATTTGACCGGATATCACGTTTTGCGAGAATTCTACCAAAAATCCAGCAGAACCTCTCCTGTAAAATGGACATCTCTTTCCTCAAAGAGTAGAGCCAGTCCTGTAAAGAAATACACTTCAAGAATAAACACAGAATTCACAACCAAAACCCCTCGGTCGGACTCTAAACTACAATTCACTGACCAAGGTCCACAATTTACAAAATATTCACAAAATATCAAAAATACCCTTATATAATAAAAATACATTTTATAAATTCAAATTACTTAATTAACCCTAAAACATGTTAAAAACCGATAAAAACTCATTTATTTAGAAAAATCGTATATTATATATATAATTTGAAAATAATTTACGAAAAATAGTTTTAATTAGTTAAAAATACTAAATAATTTGTAGAAATCATTTTTATACCCTAAATAACTATTAAAACCAATTTAATTACATTTTAGCCAATTTAGTATAAAATTACCAAAATACCCCTATATATATATAAACGTACTAAAATAAATCCAAAAATTCACCAAAAATAATATAATTACTAAAAATTAATTTTCTCCACATATAATTCAATAATATCAATAAATATACTTAATTAACCAATTAATTTCAATTAAACACATAATTAACCCTATTTTTCAAAATTACATAAACTTAATAAATTCCAAATAAATATATAAAAATTCACAAAAATTACAAATAAATTTATATAATTCATTTAAACACCTATAATCACAATAAAACACAATTTCATAATTTAATTAATTAATTTTCAAAAATTAGAAAATATTAATAAAATAATAAAAAATACCCAAAAATCAAAATAAATTCAAAAAATTATAAAAAAATTACAGCATGTATATTGAGCTTCCAAGATCAAAGTTTGTGAAGGAAGTTTTCATGAATCAATCAAATTGGAGCTAAAAAAAATTTGAAACTCTAAATGGCTGAAATGAAGAAATTGAAACCTAGGAAAATCTAGACTATTTTAAGTGAAAAAAAGCTTGGAATCACACTCACCGGAGCTCAAGAAGAAGATAGAGACTGGTGGCGTCGAATTTGGTGGCTGGAATCACGTCGATCGGAGCTTGATCGATTTTTGGCTTCTTTGAAAAAAATCGGTCAAAACTCGCTGGAATAGGGATCTTCAGGCGTCGGGAATGACTGGAAAGGGAGGAGGAGGGCTGAGGGGCATAGTGACTAAAAGAAACAGAGGTCACAGTGGTCGAAAATGGTAGAAAACTGATCAGGAGGGAAGAAGATGAAGATAGTGGCAAAACTATAAATAAAACAAGCTTCTGATTTTTGATAAATAATAATGTATATATGTATATATATATATCCACACTTATATTATAATATTATATATATTCCCACACACAAATAATACTCACCACATAAATAATTTAATATATATAATAATTTATACACTTAAAATTAATTAATTAATATTAAAACTAAATAATAAAAATTAAGGTAATTAATTAAATCCTAATTAATTTAAATAAATACACATATATAAATTTTATTTTAGCACTTAAAAATTATGTATGAGTTCATGCAAATTCGTAAAACTAGTCAAAATAATTAATATTAAATTATTTACGTGTCAATTTCCTCGAAAATACAATTCCCGGAAAAATTTTACGTAAAGTACTTAAAATAATGTAAAACAATTAAAATTAACTTTAAACAAACAACAAACTCATAAAATATCATAAATTAATACAAAAATTATTAACACTGCATATCCCAATGCAGTATAAAAATATTTAAAAACTCGAGATATTACAAGAGGGCTTAGGGGCATGGGAAAGCTAAGGAGTAAAGGAAAAAAAAAAGAGAGAGAAAAGGGGAGGTTGGTGAGAAGAAGAGAGAGCTCTAGAAGAAAAAAGGAGAAAAAAGAAAAAAAGGAAGAAACATCCTGAAAGAAAGGAGAAGGGATTGAAGCAAAGAGAGTTCACATCTCCAAAAGAGAAGAAGGAAGAAACTTGTGTCAAAGGTGGATATCACATCCTAGTAAGGATCTCAATCAAAATATCTCTGAGGGCCTCTCATTTTGGTATAAAACCTGCACCTAAACTTGACATGTTTATCATTTTTTGTGTTCTTGCTTATGTGTAATTAAGTCATTAGTATATTTTAGGTATTTCTAGTTCATCTTGCTCAATACCCACTTTATTGAAGTGATCTTTGAACACTTTTGCATATAGTTATAGTTTGATGATTATAGAGTGTGTATATGTATGTTTTTATTACTTAGAGTAGAAGTCTAAGCGTGTGAGAGTCGATTTCGGCCTTCTGACCAGGCGACGCCCCTTCACAGAGGCGCCACCTCTTGTCAATGAGGCGATCGCCCCATTGACAGGCCTTTATGAAGCCTTCCTCTTGTGTGTATATGTCTTATTCCTTTTTGACTCGGAGTCGTAGGGGTGCCTGTTGATGAGGCGCTGCCCCATCAATGAGGTGACCGCCTCATTGACAGGTTCAGTTTATTTTCTGTTCTTTTTTTGTGTGCTAGTCGTGATTCTGCCTTGAAATGTATTCTTTCGACCTTAAACATGGCTATTTAATTGCATGATGATGTTTAATCTTGATTGTTTGGTACTTTCTTTAGTTCATAATATGAAAACCCCTTTTTTATAGAGCCTTTTATAAGTATCGTTATATGTGATTTCATTTGTTTTTCTTGAAAAGAAGGACTACCTATGTGTCATTTATAGGAATTACTTGATGATTTTTGTCATTGAGTAGTCACTTTTTCTAGTTACCCTTTGTACATTGCCGCTTTTATGTTATTCTATTGGTTTATTTTTGGTATATGTTTAGTTTATCTTCTGTATATTATTTCATTTATTTAGCTAAAAAGTGTTGTAATCCTTAATCCTTTCCCCCCATTCGATTTTGAATGTATGGTTGTAATTATTATTTATTTTATCTTTGTTAAACGTTAGGACTCAAAAGCATGAAATTGGATTAATGTGCAAACTTGGACTTAATTATAAAATTTGAAAAGTAAATGAAGGCAAGTGTAATTTTGAATGTAAATGAGGAAATAATTAAAGGTAATAAAATGCAAAACACAAATAGAGGCCAACCACAAGGTTGGGTGAGCATTCAAATGCTCATACCCAGTTTTCGAATCCGATCTCTGATGACGGCTTCTGGGAACCTTCTTGGGATCCAGTTGTTGTATAGTGTGTCCTAGTTTTTATCCGAGTGGCGACTCCATCTCCGAATAGGCCTAAGACCTATATCATATTTCCTAGTGGGCCTCAAGCCTACATAGTGCCGTGGTCGCCAAACACTTGAGCGCGTGCTAAACCCTGCTACCTACAGTGGTAACTCCACTGGGGATAGAGAAATTGATTCCAGTGTCTTGTGTTTTATCATCTTTAATTATTTTCTTATTTCTTCCTGCATTTATGCATTCACTACACATTTTACACACAATGAGCACTTCAGTCCCAAATTAATTAGACAATAATTAGTACTTCACTACTTACGTTTCACTCAAACCTAGTGGTGGAATATTTGATTATTGTCACTCACAACATGTACTAATCTGCATTATTTGACCCTTGCGTGGGGAGATGTATATGGATGTATATCATTATGGGAGCCGAAGCCTTTTTACCTAAGACTCAAGCCCATGTAATGACCTAGCAATTAACCTTAGGAATTTTCCCATTTGCATGTGTATTATGCCATATAATGGACCCTTAAAATAAATCTTGAGCCTATCAATAAGCAGTCCAAAGTGAAATGGGCCCTCATGTCCAACCAAAGCCCATTATAAATAAGCTAGTCAATAAAAGCCTCTTATGATTACTCATAACCCTTTTCAAGTGGGCCTTGACAAGCAAGTTTATGGTGCTAAGGATCTTGGCTCATAGAAAGTGGACTTGGGCTTTATTTAAAGGAACCATTACTTATTTGAATCATTTTGAGAGTTTTCTTACATACGTTAGTTTTATTATCCCCCGCTGATAATTAAAACCCAGGCCAAAAATCCTAGGACAAGATACTCACCATTGAATACGTGTGTAAGAGGAAAAAGGGTGAAATTTTGCACATTTAAGTTCCATGCTTTGATCTTGTATATCTTTTATGTGTGACCTTTTGTTTCTCAAATTTCTAAATAAAATGAACATGCATACATATCATGCATCATTCTAACCTACTATTTTACAACACTATAGATCCTTCAAGCTCAGCGGGGTAGGTCCGAGCTAGTTCAGGTCGTTTGGTCAGAAATTCAGAAATAGGAATGGCAGGAGGATTCGATCCAGAAGCATTTGGGGCACAGTTGAAAGAGGAAGTAATGACAGAAACCCGAGCTATAATGAGAGAAATGATGGGGGAGATTACTAAGCTTATCAGAGAGAGCCGGCCAGCATAGCCATCCCATCTCGATGAGGAAATACCGATTAGAGGAAGGGAAGAAGATGATGTGACAGTGTTAGCCAATCTAGTGAATCAAAGAAATGTCATCCCAGCCAAGGATGTGGGTCAAATTGAGTGGGCTAAGAATATGACCAGAGTGATGAACCACATACAGGTGATGATGAAAGAGAAGGGTATGGTCACTCCTCTAGATTATGATCTGAATCTGGAAAAGGGTGATGAACCGTTGCCTCATAAGTTTAAATTCCCAAACATGAAGAAGTATACTGGTGCCAAGGATCCCCATTTACATTTGAAGCAATATGTAACATACATGAAGGCTACGGAGCTAACTGAGAGCCAAATTGTCAAGCAGTTCCCTATTTCATTGGTATTACACCTTGGAACCGCATGTTTAGTCAGATTGGAAAGAATTGTGTGCTTTTTTTATCAAACAATATAGTCTTAATGTTCAACTAGAGGTGTCCTTGAGAGATCTACATAATACCAAATAAAAATTTAATGAGCCTTTTGCTAATTACCTGACTCGTTGGAGGGGAAAGTTATCCTTGATAAGGCATAGGCCTGTTGAGTCTGACCAGTTGGTCTTGGCAATAGAAGGGTGTGTTCCAGCATTGTTTAAGAAATTGAGGGATCTAGGAATCAGGAACTTTGAAGAATTATACAAATTTGGGGTCTAAAAAGAGTCAGATTTGGCTCAAGAGGAAAAATTCTTTGGGAGAGGATCTGGGGGCAAAGAGGGGGCTAGCTCAAGCAATAACGTTCAGATTCATGCTATTCGACCACCGAACAACAATGTACAAGTCAGTGCAGTTAGATAGCCTCAGAGATTTTTAAATCTGGGACGTCCTATGTCTAATGTCCTCGATAAGCTCATTGAGAAGAACCTATTACGACCTTTACCTTCATAATAACCCTTGCCTGGGGCCAACCCAAAATTTTTTTATAAATTTCATCAAACCATCGGGCATGACACAGACAGTTATGCCCGGTTAAAGTATGAAATCCAAAATTTAATGGACTCAAGCAAAATTATCGATCCAGAAAACAGAAACCAAACACCCAAACCAACCCATTACCTAATTACCGAAATGTACCACCTCCTAACCCACCCATTCTGATGGTCAACTCTAGCCTAACAGAAGATTAAGTCATAAACTCCTTCATTGATGTCTCTCACAGTTCCCAATAAACCAAACTTGAAAATATGAAACCAAGCAAACAACCCATGGAGTTACAGGTACGAGTCTTGGACATATGGAATTTCGATGATGAAAGCAGAGAACAAGATGACCTATGGGCAAATGAGGGGAGTGAGCTAAGTTAGCATGTGAGGAAAGTCAAAGAAAAGAAAGGGGAACCTGGGGTTATCGGGTCTAAGCCTAAAAAGGCAGAATGTACAGTAAAGGGAAAGGAGATAGAACAAAGCAAAGGAACCATTACCAGTGTTTTGGAGTTACTCATGTACTCTAGGGATCACAGGGAAGCCCTGGTCCTGGCACTAGATTAGAGAAAGATTTCCACTAATTCCACTCCAGAACAGATGGTCCAGTCACTAATGGAAACTCCTCAAGGAATGATAACATTTTCCAATGATGATTTGCCTTTAGAAGGGAGGGATCACCACAAAGCTTTGTTTATCAAAGTCAAGGTAAAAGGGAAGATGACCTGCTGTGTGATGGTTGATAACGGTTTTACCATCAATGTGTGTCCATTGAAGATTCTATTGAAGCTAGGGTTGACAGTAGCTGACCTAAAGCCTTCTGAGGTAGTTATCAAGGCTTATGATGACACCAAGAGATATATGAAAGGAACTTTCAGGGCATTGGTTAAAACAGGACCTATAGGAGCTTGGATTGACCTGCATGTGATTGATATCCTGGTAATATTTGCTATTTTATTAGGGAGGCCATGGTTTCACCCTCTAGGTGGCGTTCTATCCACTGTTCATCAAAAGATCAAGTTTCTACATGAAGGGAGGGTTGTTACCATCTCAGCCAAAACTGAAGTTGCCATAGCCGTACTAAAGTTGATCCCTAAGGAGATTTCCTTTAGTCTTAGTTTTGAGGTCTGTGTGATTTATAAGGATGAGATGGATGAAAAGGTTCTGAGAATGATACGCAATATGAAATTTTTACCCGGCATGGGATTAGGGAAAAATCAGAGCGAACCTTTAGAGTTTGTGGGAAATAAAGTATATGTTCTGAAGCATGGGTTAGGATTCAAAGAGCTTGACGGAGCTGGGAAAGAGATGGGTATGTCAAACCGGTCTGAAGAAAAGGAGAAGGAAACCGTGGCTAAAAAAAAGACTTTGTGGGAAATCTTTATAAAGGAAGGCACTGGGTACCCATACAGCAAGACTCTTGAACCTCTCCTAGTGGCTGGGGAAGTTATCCAGGGGTTTAAGATTTTTGCTGAATTTATGAAAAAAATCAAGGGAGTTACTATTAAAAAGGCCCCTACTGAGGAGCTAGTACTAGCTAAAGAGGAGTTTAAAGAAGATGAAGCTACTTCGGAGCCGAAAGGCATTGATGGCGTTGATGATCAAAGTAAAGAATTCGATTTTGAAATCTACATCCTCAATTCTATTATAGATACCTTTTATAATGACTTTGATGTTTTTCTTGCTTCTCTCTTTGAAACTGACGATCTTTTCTTTTTAAAAGTGAATGAAATGAAGTCTGAATTTGCTTATTTATGTGATGTGTTTCCTAATGGTTATTTTGTTTTTGATAATCATTTCATGTATATGTTTGACATTAATTCCACACAAACTGAATCATTTAATTTAGGTATAAATGATAATCCTAAAAATATATTGTTTGCTTCTGGTTTAACTCATGGTGAGAGAGGAAAATGGAAGAAATCTTAAAAAAGAGACAGAAAGTATTTTCTTGGGGTTATAAAGACATGCCCGAAATCGACAGGGAAATCTCAGAACACAGGATCCCCACATACCCTCACATAGCGCCAATAAAGCAAAAGCAAAGGAGGTTAAGGCCACAATGGGCTCTCTTGGTTAAGGAAGAGGTCGAAAAGCAGTTGAAGGCAAAGTTTTTATAAGTGGTAGAGGACACTCAGTGGTTAGCAAATATAGTTCCAGTTCCTAAGAAGGATGGAAGGGTCAGAATGTGTGTGGACTACCGAGATTTGAATAAAACCTGCCCCAAGGATGACTTCCCACTACCGCATATCGATACATTAATTGATAGTGCAACTTCCAATGTAATGTACTCTTTTATGGATGGATTTTTGGGATACAATTAGATCATGATGGTAGTAATAGATAAATTGAAGACATTATTCATCACCGAATAGGGCATGTATTATTACCAAGTGATGCCCTTCGGGTTGAAGAATGTAAAGGCCACTTATCAAAGGATGGCGACTGCCTTGCTACACGACATGATCCATAAAGAGGTAGAAGTATATGTGGATGATATGATGGTGAAATCTACAACCAGGGAAGGGCATTTTGAAGCACTAGACAAGTTTCTGACTAGAGCAGAAAAGTATAATCTTAGACTGAACCCGAAGAAGTGTGTTTTTAGGGTTACATCTGGGAAACTGTTGGGACACATTGTCAGCCAGAAAGGAATAGAGGTCGATCTAGATAAGATCAGAGCAATCAAGGATGTGCCAGCACCAAAGAATGAAAAAGAGGTCCGAGGGTTTCTAGGGCATTTACAGTATATTAGCAGATTTATAGCTAAGTAAACAACCATCTGCAATCCCATCTTTAAGCTTCTAAAGAAAGACCAACTTGTTATGTGGGACGAAAGATGTCAACAAGCTTTTAAAACTATCAAGGATTATCTGATGAATCCCCATGTTTTATAGCCGCCAAGACCGGGTAAAGCCTTGATCCTGTATCTGGCAATTGATAAGGATGCAATAGGGGCAATGTTAGCACAGGAAGGTGAAAAGAAGATAGAACATGTTATATATTACCTGAGTAAAAAGCTTCTGCCCTACGAGGCTACTTATAATTTAGTGGAGAAAACATGCTTTTCAGTGATTTAGGCAACGAAAAAGCTCTAACACTACTTTCAGTCTTACAAAGTGTAGGTAGTTTCTAAACATAATCCCCTTAGATACCTCCAACAGACCCCATCTTTTACAGGAAAATTGGCTAAGTGGCTCATTTTGCTCACAGAGTTTGACATAAAGTATACGGCTAAAAGGACAGTGAAAGGAAGAGCAGTAGCAGACTTTTTGGCATAAAGCCTGGTGAATGATGACCAAGAATGGAAGTTGGAGTTTCCCGACGAGCATCTAGGGGCGATAGAGATACAAGGTCGGGAGATGTAGTTTGACGGAGCTATTAACAATAAAGGGGCTGGAATAGGGGTAATTTTGGTTATGCCAGAAGGAGAAATGATCCCAATGGCAAAAAGACTCGAGTTTGAAGCAACCAATAACCAAGCAGAATACGAAGCCTGCATCTTTGGTTTAGAAGCATTGCGTAGCACAGGGGCAAAAAATGTTACTGTCTATAGGGATTCCATGCTAGTTATAAAATAAGCCACTAAAGAATGGGAGATAAAAGAAGACAGATTATGACTGTACTGGGAATACTTGACCACCATCATGTGCTCCTTCACTTAGTGTAAATTTTTCCATTTGCCAAGGAAAGGAAACCAAGTAGCTGATGCCCTAGCCACACTAGCCTCCATGTGGGAAAGTGGGAAACAACCAGAGGCCAGGCCCTTAATTCTCACAAAGTCTTGAGCCTTTTGTTACAAAGAGGTGAGAGTAACACCAATTGACACCACTGAGAAACCTTGGTTCTATGATTTACAAAGGTATCTAGAAATTGGACAATTTTTAGATGACGCTGATAAGAAAGAAAGGATATCCCTGCAAATGTTATCTTGATAGTTCATAAGCCATAATAGGATGTTATATAAGAGGATGCCAATCGGGGTACACCTCAAGTGCGTTGATAAGGATGAAAGTCAGAAGCTTATGGAAGCAATTTATGAAGGGGTGTATGGGCCACACATGAATGGGACTGTCTTGGCAAAGAAAATAGCCCGCTAGAGGTACTTTTGGATCACCATGGAAGTAAATTGTGTTGGATTTATGAAGAAATGTCACAATTGCCAAATATATGGTGATGTTAGCCACCTACCATCTATAGAACTTCAAGGAATGACTTCTCCTTGGCCGTTTGCCGTATGGGGGATTGACATCATAGGGGAGGTGAGGCCAAAAGCAACTAATGGCCATCGGTATATCATTATGGCTATCAATTACTTCTCCAAATGGGTTGAGGCCAAATCCTATGCTACCATGGGGTCAAAGCAAATGTCATAGTTCATCAAAAAGAACATAATCTATAGGTACGGATTGTTGCACCATATAGTTATAGATAATAGCGTTCAATTTTGGGCAGAAACGACCACATTATTAAAAGACTATAAAATTGAGCACCACAGATCATCTCCATATAAGCCACAGGTAAATGGGGCGATGGAAGTAGCAAATAAGAATGTAAAAAAGATCTTGGCTAAGGCGCTAGAAAATTATCGAGATTGGGTCGATTACTTAAAATTCGCATTATAGGGGTATAAAACTACTGCTAGAACTTCGACAGGAGCCACTCTGTACTCTTTGGTTTATGGGTGTAAGACTGTTTTACTGGTAGAAGTTAAGATAAGGTCATTGAGAGTCCTTATGGAATCTAAACTCCCTGAGTATTAATGGGTCAAAAGTCAGTTGGTTCAGTTGACATTACTGGATGAAAAGAGGATGAAGGCCATATATCATTCTTAGTTGTATCAGAAAAGAATAGCCTGTGCCTACAATAAAAAAATCAAGCCAGGTAAAATCCGAGAAGGGGATTTGGTGTTGAAACTTACAAGATCAATCATGACTGACCCTCAAGGAAAGTTTAAGCCCAACAGTAAAAGGCCGTATCTGGTAAAGAAGTTATTTTTCGAAAGCGCTGCCATTTTGTCTAACATGGAGGGAAATAAGTTCAAAGAACCCATCAACGTGGACAAACTTAAGAAATACTTTCTGTAAAAAGTCTTGCTAGGGAGAAAATCTCGAAAAGAGGCTGTCTAGGCAAAAGTTAGAGACTAAAAATAAAAAAAGAAAAGAAAAATTCCTATTGGACTGAAAACCTCAAAAGAGGCAGTCTAGGCAAAAGTTAAGGACATGTAAAAGGAGAGAGAGAGGTGCAAAATGATTAGTCGAAAAACTTACAAGGGCAAGCCAACTAATAATATGAGATGTACTAGAAGTGAAGTGTATATGCATTTTTTTGCTTAAATGAAATAAAATAGATTGCTTTAATTATCGTTAAACATTGCATAATATGTCCATTACAAGCCGTTTAACTAGTACAAAAGGGAAATTACTTCTAACAAAAGAGGAAATGACGACTTTATTTCATGAGCTAATTTTGTTTTCTCTTCTTTTATTACCTACCCTATGAACTTAACATTTGTAACTCTCTTATCCTTTTGTATTTAATAAATTCGTCTCTTTCTATATATTACAAGCAAACCCATGCTTTGTAATGATCATCGGTAGTCTGATCACCGTCGTAGCTTAAATTTCTTTCAATGACTCTTCGAGGCCAAGTTGCCATCAGGTGGTCCAGGAAATTTTGAGAAAGCGGCCCTGGCTCGAACTCATGAACAGGCTCCACAATTAGTTGTTTATGACCATATTGGCGGCAAAGACGGGATAGATTATAGAAAGTGGCAAAATGGAGACCGACAGCTAGGACGCAATATTTATAAGACCAAATGATCACATACTGTAACCCCCACCATAGGCACATGCAGCGGATCAGTGTATCAGGAAATGTTGACAGCCAGCCATGAATGTCTGCAGGGATGGGATGTAGTTTTCTTGTTCGATAATGCTTAGCCTGGTAACGCCTGACATCTTAAGGAGGTTCAATCATGTCCAAATTTTCATAAAACCACATCTACGGGATTACAAATGATTATATACAGATAGTATGACAGTTGGAAGTGAAGGAAGGGACAATAGGAAACTTACCTCCAACAGGAATGGACTTTTTGAGAATCGTCGTGTCTTCGTGAAGTCATCCAATCCGATGATAGTTTCTACTAAGATAAGAGGGAAGGGATTAAACCCTGACTCCACTTGGTCAAGTATGGAAAGGATCTTCGTATCACAGTGCCCTAAGGGAGAGACCAGCAGAAATTGAGCATACAAACTAAGGGCTAACATGCGAGGCCAGTAAGTTTCTTCTTTGTCCACATTCATGGTAACCTTGAGGAAGGACTCTAGTTTGATTTCCAAGTCAGAGATACAGTGAAAAGAAGACCGGGGTGGAAGGTTGAACATACGCGCCATTTGTTGTTGAATAGAATGAGAATTCGGGTTTTCAAGGACATGAATCGCAAGCCAGCAGGCAGAGTCCGTATGATGGTCGAGAATTGCCTCGAATTCCTCTGACAGGGGACATATTTTTATTGTGTTGAATAAAAAATGTGTTTATGGGGATCCTAAAATTCAACCATGGCATGGAGAAAAGGAAAATTGATTCTCCTAGTGTGGAGTGATTTGAAGATTAGCAGGTAAAATGACTTTAACTTGGCCCAAGATTTATTGTCTAAACCTTTCAAAATGAATTGTAGGGGCCTCAGACTTTGTTCTGTCATGTTTATGGCTTTTTAGAGGTGCCTAGAGAGAGAAATAGGAGGTTAGGGGTGGAGGGAACTTGAGAATTAGGTCAAACACGAGAATGTGGGCTTTTATAGGGGTAGGACCTCCTGCTGATGATGTGTTCGCCTCATCGATGAGCCGATCGCCTCATCAATGAGGCACCACCTCAGCAGTAAGAGGCGATCGCCTCTTCACTAGAGATCAATGAGGCGATCACCTCATCAGCAGTATAAGGCAATTATGCTTCTTTGAATCACACAATCTAAACAGGTGCCGTCAGAATATAGTGGGACAGTTACATATGCAAACATTAAAATGAACTCACATATAAAGAAATAAGAAAAGAAAAATAAATGGATTTAAATGAGGAAAATGATGAATTATGCAAACATTCTGTCTATAAAATCAAAAATCAAAATTTTATGTTCACTATTCGAAGACTACACAAGTTTTAACCCTGAAACATTAAGCATCTGATCCAGTACTCTCGAGGTCAGCCTCTCTTCTAGCACCGCTGCTACACTTGTCATCATCCTCATCAGTCTGGAATACGTCAATCTGACGCTCAAGAGTGGCGATCCTCGCCTTGCTAGCCTCATCCCGATCCTATTCAGAAAAATCGCAGGTTAGTAAACCGTGCAAGCATACATACATATAGAAAATAAAGAGGTTCTTACCCTCTACTGCTGGGTGATCTCCAACATATAGTCTCTCTGGGCCTCTATCATACGATACATATATAAGCTCTGCTCCAGCGGAATCTGCATTATTGAAATAAATATTGGAACCATAATGAAAGCAGGTCAGGAAAAGAACTTACATGAGTAGCACCACCAGGGGTGTATGCAGGGGTCAGGTCCTCGTCCAAAGTTAAGAACTGACACGACAACTCCCTAAGAGGAACCCAACATCGAGTTAGAGGGTCAGGGACGTGAATGAAGCTGCCTGGGACAAACTCAGAACTGGGGGCAGTAGTCGGCCTAGCTTCCTCACCTACCGCAGAAGTCTCCTCCCTGCCTGGATCTAGTCGACACCTCAAGGGCTCTCTCTCCTACACTCGGGACCTAACCAGGGCCATGGGCCTAACAGGTGCAGCTTGAAGATAAAAATAAGAGAAACATGTTAAGAATGTAGTCAATTTACAAGGAAAGGAAAGCCGATAGGGATATACCTGAGAGGTTAAAACAGCCTAGAAAGGGACCGTTAACAGAAGGTGGGTACAAATAAACTCTGCATACTGGCTTTTCACGCGAACTGTGTGATCCACAGCTGGTGAGCCCGTAACAGCCTGAGTGAGGTCGTCGCCCTCCAACTCATGAGCCTAGAGCATACTGTCAGGAGGAGACTTGGGGACTCGCCTAGCTCTAACACTTGCCCTCTAATTTAGGACCCACTCTCCCAAATACCAAGCTCGATATCCAGGCCCATAAAGGAGTACCCTCTTCCGAGCTGAGGGCCTGGAGCGAGTCATCTCAATGGTCCAAGTGTCCTTAGGCCCCCACAAGTCGTTCCGGATCTGCAAAAAGGGAGATATCAATATATAAGTAAATTGAATATGAATAATTTACTAATAAAAAGGTTTGTGCTTTACAGGTATCGCATCCTGTGTCAGAGAGTTCAGGTGCTATTTGTGGATGTGAACTCGCGCAAGGTGCCTCTTCACAACGCGGCTGGTGCCTCACTTGCCGAGGGCCGGGAAGTGATCTCCCACTCGTGTAATGCCCATAAGCAGCTCTAGCCCCAGAGCCCAGACCTGGAAAAATAAAACAGGAGGAGTTAAGAAAACTGACATAAGTAACGGTGGGTTAGAACAAGATAAAGAAAAAAGGGATCATGACTGTAGACACCCAATTTCGGGATGACATGTTATGGATGTAGCAAAGGACTCCAATGATGAAAATTTCTTTGATGCTTAATCTTTAAAAAATTCTAAGGGCTTTTAAAGGAAGAATTTAATGTTTTTAGGGGAACTAAATCGCAAAGTTCTTTTTAGGACCTAATTGTAAAATTTAAATTTTTCCAGGGGCCTTTTTATAATTAAATGTTAAAAAAAAGAAGAAAAAGAGCGCATCGGAATTATGTAATTCCAATCAGAATTACAATAATTTCGATCGGGATTGTACAATTTCGATCGGAATTGCATAATCCCGGTTGGAATTGAATTCTTCCATTTTTCTATTTCTAATTATTACAATTCAATGTTTTAGATGGTTTAAATTTCCTAATTAATTCAATCCTAAATTGGTTTAAACTTGCTAATTAATTTAATCCTATTTGGTTCAAAATTCCTAAATACACTTTAGGAATGAGAATCACATTACGATTAGGGTTAGGATTTTGAGTTCCCCTATAAAAGGGGAGCTAAGGAGAAAAAAAGAGGAGAGAGTAGAAAAGAAAGAGAAGACCATAGGAAAAAGGAGAGGAGAAGAGAGAAAATTGTGATTCTATTTTTCTTATATTTATTTTTAATAAAAAAATTCTTTTTGATTCATCAATTAATTCAAGACTTGTGAAGAATTTTTTTAAAGAAAAGATTCAAAGACTTATTAAGAACAGTGAATCGCAAATCTAAGGAGCACCCTAAATCATCTATAAGCATATTATATTCTTCTATTCTTCTTTTATTTTTTATTTTTTATTCTTATTATTTTATCATAATTTTATCATTAATTATTATTTTATTTTATGTTTTATGGTGATTATGGAGGAAAATGCATGGTGATCATATAAGGGAGATGAATTTCATTAGAAATCCATAAAAAACTATGGATAAAGCCTTATAGAGACTTAGTTTCTAGGGTTTTATTTTTTATTTTTATTTTATTCTTTATGTTTTATTTTATTAATTATTTTAGGAACTAATGTAATAGCCCCAATAGTGGGAATAGTAATAAAATTATGTGTGTGGTTGCATGTTTATTTTGATTGAATTGGTTAGTAAAATTAGGTTTCAATTTGGTAATCATTTAAAATCAATGGAGGAAGTAGATTAATTTAAGTTGCATGTTAATAAAATTAGGATTTTAGTAAAGATTAATATTTATTTGTTTGATCTTATTTAATTATTTCTTTTATGTTTTTAGTTGTTTTTGGGTTTTATTTATTGTTTTTGTGTGTTTTGGGCCTTAAACCCATTTTAGATTTTGATTTGTTTACTTTAGCCCATATCATTTAATAATTAATTAGGTTTAATTAATTAAAATATATTTTTAGGTCCATAATTAATCAAATTTTAGATTAGAAATATCCTTAGGCCCATTTAGTTAAATAGACATAGGCCCACTTACTTTAATTTAATTAATTTAGACTTAGCCCACTTAATTTAAACCCTTTTTCATAATTTGTAGATTTAAGATCATTATTTAATTAAAACATGTAGAATTAGGCTCACTAATTTAAATACCTTCATAATTTATAGATTTAGGCCCATATTTAAAACTAAAATTAGTAGACTTAGGTTCATTTAATTAAAAACGAAAGGAATTAGGTCTTTAGGTTCACTTATACATTAAAACATGTAGACTTTAGCTCATTTATTTAAAATCCATGTATATTAGACTAACTTAGGGGATATGTCATTTATTGAATGCATTATTTACTTGTATATTTCATGACTAGTTTGCCTTAGAGTTTATTGTTTTGGGTTTATATAAAATTGCATGTAAATAGAGGATAAAATAATAATTCATAAAATAATTCTAAATGAATAAAAGACTGAAAGAAGTTGGAATTCCGTATCCAAAATCTCTCGGTTGTGGTGTTAGCTTTCTTTTAGGGAATTGAGTACCATCTTTTCGATATGTCCCAGTTATTACCCTGGGTGGTGATTCATCATCTTCACACCATGTCTTTGTGACAATGGTTAGTGTGTTCTCTAGAGCCCTGAGCTCAAATAGTGACGCGGTTACTAAAATCTTGGATGCGCGCTAAACCCCGCCATCTACAATGATGCACCAGAATAGCATGCCAAAAGCTGCAACATCTCTTAGCCCCTCAGACCACCTCGTCCATACTCTGATACAAGTATGTCAGTGTGCAACTACCCTAATCGAATGTGGGAATCCGGTTAAGATATAGAAGGGCCGGTAGGAACATCAGGTCGATGGAGCTGACAGTGTCAGCGAAGAAGGTGGTACCGAGCAGGTAGAGCAACAAGGTCCTCACCACCTGGTCAATCTCACGGGGAGAGATCATCGTCGCAGCTCGATCCCGGGTGTAGAAACTCCTGATCGAGTCTAATTTAAGGGTATGAGTCCCCTTCATATCAGGAGTCATCATCAAAAGTCGCTCGATATATGTAGCCTTATCTGGAGACAGCTGGTGTAAGGTCGCAATAAAGGGAACAGGATCCCCAACGCAGGCAATCCCCGTGATGGCAACAAATGATACTAGGTCTAGAGTAAGCTCACCGAACGGGAGGTGGAAAGTGTGGGTTGTATCAAACCACATTTCTATCAAGGCATGTAGTGGCTGGTAGTCCATGCGCCCTTGCTCAGATGGAAGTGAGAGTACAAAGTCCTTGAACCCTGTCTCTTGAATTCGGTCCCTCTGCTCATCAGTCAAGTCACTATAAAAGACCTGGGCTCCATGGAAATTCTCGGCACCCTTGAATGTCTGAGCATCATGCTGCAAATAAAGAGATAGGGAAGTAAAATTTATGCATATTGCGATTTCAGGGAGAAATTTAGAATGAATGTACATGTAAATAGCGTGGTTCACTCTGTTGATGAAGTAACCGCCTCACCATAGAGGCGATCACCTCATTACAGAGGTAATCACCTCATTGAGGAGGCGATCAACTCTGTGAAAGGGGCGATAGGCAATCGCCTCTTCACAAAAGCCTATCGCCTCATCGAAGAGGCGATCACCTTTGTGAGGCACAGATGAGGACGATCTTCAGTTTTTTTAATAACTTAAAACATAAATGTCATATTTTTTTGATTAAATAAGGTTCTAAAATGATAATTATGCAAGATTAATCAGTAACCCAATATAATTTTATAGAAAATTTTAGGGTACTAACCTCTCCTAATACAGAAGAGTAAATGTGAGACCTTAGATTTGCTAGAAGAGGAATTGAGTCCCCATGAGTCAATCCCAGACTCTTAGAGGCACTAATAGGAGGCAAAATATGATCCCACTTAGGCACAGGTGGTGTTCTCTCATTCTCTATTGACTAAAAAGGGAGGAAAGATGCAGGGAGTACAGAAAGTGTAAGAGGAGGAAAGGGGAAAAGAGAAATGACAAAAAGTAAAAGAGAAAAAGATAAGGGAAAAGTTATTTTTATAGTAAGCAAGGGTATGGGGGTTTCCTTAAAAAAAAAGGGTGTGTTGAATGATTGAAAAATGATGGATGGAAATTAGTGTCGCATATTAGGGAGGCGGAATTCAGAGTACGGATTTTTGAGATAAAGTTTTGAGAAAAATGGGCCAAGAAAACCGACATCGAAAGGAGAAAGTTGTTTGGGTTTGAATCCTCGAAGCTCAAAAGGAGAGGGCTGTTCGGGTTTAAATCCCCGAAGCTCGAAAAAGGAGGGTTATTTAAGTTTGAATCCCTGAAGCTCAAGGACAGGGATGTTCGGGTTTGAATCCCCGAAGCTCAAAGAAAGGGCTGTTCGGGTTTGAATCCCTAAAGCTCAAGGACAGGGCTGTTCAGGTTTGAATCCCCGAAGCTCAAAGAAAGGGCTGTTCGAGTTTGAATCCCTGAAGCTCAAAGGATTGAGATGACTATTCAGGTAGTATTCTTGAAGTCAAAAGTGAAGGACAATTGGGCCAGGAAAACCTGGAAGTCTGTGTCCCTGGAGGGGTGATAATTGGACCAGGAAAATCTGAAAAACACATCCCTAATGATGATCGGGCTAGGAGAACTTGAGAATCAAGTTTCAGTATTGAGAGGATTAGGCCAGGAAAACTTGAGAATCAATTTTCGTGTGTTATAAGGATTGGGCCAAGAAAACCCAAGAATCATGTCTCAGGTAACGGATGATTGGGCCAGGAAAACCCCTAAGTCTATGTCCCTAGCAAGACGACAATCGGGCCAGGAAAACTCGAGAATCGAATTCCAGTGTTGTAAGGATTAGGCCAGGAAAACCCGAGGTCGACAGTTTCCAAATTTCTTTATCAAATATTAATGAGTGGTTGATCGGGCCAGGAAAACCCGAGGATCACGGTCACACTTCAGAATTAAAGGATTCATCTCTCGGGTGAAACCCGAGGGTCAGGTATATTCTTTTTATCTTATTATTTATTCGTTGTTATGCATGTGATTTTTTAAAAAATTATCATTGCATTCATTTGATTTTTTGAAAAATTAAGGGGCAAACTGTAAACACCCGATTCAGTTGGCCCGTGTTAGGGGGACAAATTAGGGTTGCTCAATTTGACCGGCCCATTGTTAAGCCCAATGATAAGAATGTGAAACTTGGAAATGAGAATGAGGCCTAAATCTCTAGTGGAAAGTGGACTTGAAAACCCAAAGCCTGAAAAATCCAAAACCGAGCCCAACTATCCAAATTTGGCCCAACACAGGTCCGGGCCAAAGGGGCATTGCCTCAGTGTAATGAGGCATCGCCTTTATGACAGCCCACTTACAACTGCATTTAATGCAGCTGCAATCATGACAGTCAAGTGGTGGGAGCCCCACTCTCCAGACTTGCTTCTTACGTGAGAAAAAAAATTTTGGGGAAGGAAAAAAGGCTATAAAGACTTATGATGAGCTAGAGGGCTTAGGGGCATGGGAAAGCTAAGGAATAAAAGGAAAAAAAAAGACAGAGAAAGGGGGAGGTTGGTGAGAAGAAGAGAGAGCTCTAGAAGAAAAAAGGAGAAAAAAGAAGAAACGTCCTGAAAGAAAGGAGGAGAGATTGAAGCAAAGAGAGTTCATATCTCCATAAGAGAAAAAGGAAGAAACTTGTATCAAAGGTGGATATCACATCCTAACAAGGATCTCAATCAAAACATCTCTGAGGACCTCTCATTTTGGTATAAAACCTACACCTAAACTTGATATGTTCATCATTTTGTGTGTTTTTGCTTATGTGTAATGAAGTCATTAGTATATTTTAGGTATTTCTAGTTTATCTTGCGCAATACCCCACTTTATTGATGTGATCTTTGGACACTTTTGCATGTAGTTATAGTTTGATGATTATAGAGTGTGTATATGCATGTTTTTGTTACTTAGAGTAGAAGTTTAAGCGTGTGAGAGTTGGTTTCGGCCTTTTGAAGAGGCGATGTCCCTTCATAGAGGCACTGCCTCATGTCAATGAGGCAGTCGCCTCATCAATGAGGCGATCGCCCCATTGACAGGCCTTTATGAAGCCTTCCTCTTGTGTGTGTGTGTGTCTTATTCCTTTTTGACTCAAAGTCGTAGGGGTGCCTGCTGATGAGGCATCGCCCCATTGACAGGCATTTATGAAGCCTTCCTTTTGTGTGTATGTGTCTTATTCCTTTTTGACTCGGAGTCGTAGGGGTGCCTGCTGATGAGGCGCCGCCCCATCAATGAGGCGACCGCCTCATTAATAGGTTCAGTCTATTTTCTATTTTGTTTTTTGTGTGCTCATTATGATTCTGCCTTGACATGTATTCTTTCGACCTTAAACATGACTATTTCATTGCATGATGATGTTTAATCTTGATTGTTTGATACTTTCTTTAGTTCATAATATGAAAACCCCTTTTTTATAGAGCCTTTTATAAGTATCATTATATGTGATTTCGTTTGTTTTTTCTTAAAAAGAAGGACCAACAATGTGTCATTTGCAGGAATTACTTGATGATTTCTGTCATTGAGTAGTCACTTTTGCTAATTACCCCTGTACATTGCTGCTTTTATATTATTCTATTGGTTTATTTTTGGTATATGTTTAGTTTATCTTCTGTATATTATTTCGTTTATTTCTAAAAGTATTGTAATCCTTAATCTCTTCCCCCCATTCGGTTTTGAATGTATGGTTGTAATTATTATTTATTTTATTTTTATTGAACGTTGGGACTCAAAGCATTAAATTTGATTAATGTGCAAGCTTGGACTTAACTATAAAATTTGGAAAGTAAATGAAGGCAAGTGCAATTTTGAATGTAAATGAGGAAATAATTAAATAATTAAAGGTAATAAAACGCAAAACACAAACGGAGGCCAACCGCAAAATTGGGTAAACATTCAAACGCTCATACCCAGTTTCCGAACCTGATCTCTGATGACGACTTCTGGGAACCTCTGTGGAATCCAATTGCTGTACAGTGTGTTCCGACTTTTATCCGGGTGGCAACTCCATCTCCGAATAAGCCTAAGACCTATATCGTATTTCCTAATGGGTCTCGAGTCCACACAATACCGTTATCGCCAAACACTTAGCCGCACGTTAAACCCCACCGCCTACAATTTCCTAATCATGTAATGAGTTACTAATTAAGAAATCATTAAAGAAACAAACATAAGTTCGACATGTGAAAGTAAAATTATAAAGAAAATCTGATTAATTGATTTTTATATATTACTTTTTTTAATTTCACATATCTCATTAGTTTATATTTTTCATGATTGAATATGTTTATTTTGTCATTATGTTAATAATGCTTCACATGTCTAGGATTTAGATTTTCTTGTTTTAATATCAATGTTGCATGTTTAGATTAATAATTTTTTAATCATACTTTTCGGTATGATTAAGAATAGTTTACTTATTAATTAATTGGAAATAAGTTAAAGCTACTAGCCTAGCTCCAAAAAAAAAAAAAATTACTCAAATTGCTTCTGCTTTATGATCAAACAAATATGTACAAAGATACAAATGAAGATCTAAAATGGTTATTTGTGGGTACAAGAAATTAAATCAATTAGGAGATGAAACTAAAGCTGGTCATATGGGAGAAGCGGATGTGAAGGCAAATTTATCAGAAAGTTTGGCTCGTGAAAATGGCGAAAGAAGCTCAGCTGAGTGATGGATGAAATGCACGTCATGAACCAATGGATTATCTGTTCTGCTAGGAGGAGATCCTGAGTAGCAAGATGGTGAGCATGCTGTGCATATGGATTCTATACCATCAATTGCCTGCAAATTTTGCTTGGTTAGCATCAATGCCAAAACGTCCATTATCAATACAGCTATAACAATATCAAACATGCAGTGTTTCATCATCGAAATTTTCAAGATGATTAGCTTTTTAACCATCATTATACAAGTATCATTTTAATCTAAGTAGCATGGAAACGGAATATGAACATGAATTCGATCGGTAAAATGTTGAAAATAAAAAACATTACAAAAAATGTATACATATGTACGTACGCAGAAACCAACCTGTGAACTAACCTTATCAGAAACCAGGTTCAGAATTCCACTTCTTCCATCAGAAATTGGTTGGCTGGTCATGAACAATAAACAAATTTTACAATTAATCAAGAGTGAACACTATACACATTATTAGAAAAACAATTAAAACATATACCAGAAATTATCCAAACCTGTGCTTGCTACATCTAAGGGGGCTTGAGAAGTTCAGGAATGTTAGCTCCGGGCCGGCGAGGTTTCGGGCAAAGGGGTTGGTTGTTGCCTCCAAAACTAAACTTGGTTGTCTCAGAACCTGAATCAACAAGGTTGCTTTTAACTGGTAGATGATGCATAGTCTCTTTTTTTTTTTTCACAAGTGAAGAAGAAGAAGCAACAAAGAGAAGCAGCTAATCTCTCATTTCAACAAGTTGTAGTCAAAAGATTTAATTACCCATTTTCGTTTAAAGCTTAGCCACACAGTTACAAGAGAGAGTTGGAAGTAAGAATCTACTTATCAGTTGTTGAAGTGAATTGGGGACAATTGAAGTAGTGCACTAATTTTCTTGGTTAAGAGTAAATGTAGGATGAATGTGGGTATTTGACTATATTGTTGGGTTTTGATCCTCCTAATTTTCCTCTATTTCTCATCATGCAATGCCTACAATTCATTTGGTCCAAGTATATTTATAATTATTAGCCATAATCATGCTTTTATTTTTGTTCACCTTATATGCATTTTCAACGTTTTCTTAATTATAATTGGAGCGTTCTTGACACTTTTTTATTACAGTTATTAACATTTTTTTCTTTATTCAAGTAACAATAATCTTGAAGTGTGGTGCAAAAATGCCATGAGCCTTCTTCATATTCGGGGCATGGACAAGAGAATGTGTTTTTTATTTTAAACATTGAACTTATAAAGTGCTAATGTTGCGAACCAACAACATAGTTTCTAAACCCATGCCACCATCCACTAATATAAATGAGAGTTCATAAATTTTATAGTGAAAATATTTTTTTCAAAAAAATAAATAAATATAAAAGAAAGTACAATTTTGAATCTTATAACTTTGATTTATGATGATTTCTTATGATACTTCACACCTTTACACTTTAATAGCTACTAAATAATATTGTCAAAAATTTATAATATAATATGAAAATAATATGAATTTTTAATAGTAAAATTATTTAATAAATAAAATAGCATTTAGCTAATAAGTATATAATATAAAAGGAACATATATTTTTAATTTTATTACAACAAAAAAAAATCTAAAATAAATTTATCATGTTTTTAAAAATATTAAATAATTTGAGTAATGATAAAGCATATAGAAATTCAACAAATGTTATATTAATGTTTAATCATCTTTATTTTATTGATTGATAGAGCACCATAGTATTAAAAGTGTGAAACACATGGTACTTACTAGTAAGGAAATAATTTTATCACAAATCAAAACTATAAAATACAAAATTATACTTTTTGCAATAAATAGATACGATTTCTTTTTGAAGTAGAATAAATGTCGCATCCAAAAAAAAAATTGCATCTCCTTAGAATGGTGGGCATGGAGTAATTGCAGCATTGAATTCCAAATGAACAGGAGACACAGTGAGAATCAATACATATGTTCCACCAATGAAGATGTAGTCTTTCAATAACTCCTTTTTAAAGTCATTTTGAGGTGTAAGATTTTATTTATGTTGTTGTCGATTTAACAGGATGAAGATTTCTACCGTGCAGTTCATTAAATTTTAGATTATATACTATTCCATGTTTTATTATTTATTATATACTGTTAGAATACGACTTGTAGCTATTTTTATCATTCCATAATATTATATACTTGTTTAATTAAAAAGACGAACCAAGTGAATTCTCAAATTTAGTGTCTTCTACATGTGCTGAGTGCAAATTTTCTCCTGTGCCCATTCCGAGTCTTAAGAGTGGATATTTGAAGGTAAGGTAAGTTTCATGTAATGAGCTAAGAATCAGCCTGCGCTAGGCCAAAGCCCTCACGGCCATTGTGAAGGACTCCCTTCAATAATTTAATTTCCAACAATTGGTGTTTAGGACTCCCTTCAAAATATTCCAATCCCTACCCACATTAGGAAAGCCTCCCTCCTAAGTTTAAAACACACGTGTGTCGCACACGTGCGCACGTGCACACACACACACAAAGGCTACCTGAGGCATCCAATTCAAATCAAGTGGGTGGAATCATGCCCTTAGATATTTAAATTGTGAGGTGTTACACACATGAATTACACATACAATACAAGGAATACCCGCTGCTTAAAACAAAGTCCCACAATTTCATTTTTCAGACCTGATCCAATTAAGTAATGAGGAAACAAATGTAAAAGATAAATTAAATCATCATATAAATCTTCTTATGTGTCCATAGGTGTAAGCTAAAAAGCATAAACGTTTCCAGGAATAAGACTTGCCATCCACCTGTATCAGCCTCTCTAGTTCCACCTAAAAAGTCATAGCCTATTCTAATCTCTAAGGAAACTAACAGTCTCTAAGTAGAGCATGATGTGTGAAACAAGGCAATTCAATGGTGCATATCAACACAATAGAAATATAAAATTAGTACATTTACTCCTTTGATTAAAGCATGAAGCAAGTTAGTCCTCATCGACATACAGTCTCATAGATTGTGTAGCAGCAGCAAATTTTCAGTTAGAAAACAGTCAAAAGGGATATTGGAAAAAGGAACAATGCATAACAAAACCTATAGAAACAATTCATGTGAGCACTAGAAAGATTTTTAATGCTAAGATCAATGGTGAAAGTATCAAACAACTGACAAATTATCTAATCACTAAAAAGTGCTAAGCTCCATATCATGAATTATATGTATCCCATTCAAACCTGGGTCGTGAGAAAACCTCATAATCAGTGGGGCCCATCTACAATATTGTCAATTGTTTGGACGCCTTCCAAAAGAGCTGATGGAAAACCATCATTATCAGAAGGCAATAATTTGTACATTACTAACAATCCAAGTGTAAAAATGGCTTGCAACTTTGTGGAGTCTCCTTGGACTGAAAAAAACAGAAGCATCGACAGAAGGAATAAATCAACACAGAACCGCATAATACACAATACCGTGTCCATCAACTTCCCATCATTGCCAGCAGGAAAACCCCGGACTCTATATACGAATAGAAAGTTGTACTTGTCAACCACATACCTATACCCAAAATAAACTGCACCAACAGGAACCACAAGAGGAGCAAATGATGAGTATATCAAGGTAAGGGCAAATATGGTCAAATTAAATGCATAATATTGTGCAAAATCAAATTTCTGCTTAGGGATGGGAGAGGTTCTGCTGATTGGATATTCGGACAGATCTTGTCCCTCTGGTTCAAATCCATTCGTTCTAGGAGAGTCAAAAAGATTATCATGCATCAGCGGTCTCTGAAGATTCTCTATGGTCTGATTTTCCAAAGGATATTCTTCACTTTGCTCTGGAACTAACTGGAGCATATCATTCTTCCGAAATTTCTGAATCTTCTTCTTTATCCAAGGGATTGGAGCCAATAAATCAAAAGATATCCCCAGGAAGGTGCACGTGATTAGAAATGCAAGAGAAGAGAGGCAAGACCTTGACAGGAATGATGCACTCATGTATTGTTCGATCCTCTTGCAATCTTCTCCATCCAAGTAACACCTACCCATCTTCAAGATTGCACTTTCTAAAGAAGACTCAACCAGAGCCCTCAATAGAATAAGATTTACAAGAAAGAAGCAAACCATCTTCAGAAGAGCAGCTCTGTGCTCCCCAGACATTGTTAGATGCCGTTCAAACTTGGATAGATAAGAAAGAGCTGAGGGGACAACTATATACATGCTCACAAATATGATAACATTGGGCAGGAACTGGAAAATGATGGATGCAAACCAGCTGGAACTTTGCACCCAAGCCAACCATGATTGAGCATGATCCATTGCTTCTGCATTAAAAATTCGGCCCGCGCTCGTCAAGGCACTTATGACTGCAAGAGGAGAACTAAAGAATAAAAGCATCAACAATAAACAAGTATTCACAAACAATCTCCGCAGCCTCAGTGACAGCTTCGTTGAACCCAAATGATTCCAATAAATATCCGTTGCTAATGGGGCTCTCTCAACTTTCCATTGATTCCTCTGCAGCCGCAACTCCATAATAGAGAAGAATTTACCAAAACGCCTCTTCCTCTCATTCCGAAAATCCTGGACAGCTTTATTTGCTGTATAAACATCTTTAAAATCACAAATGCAACCCCCCGCACTCGGTGCAAGGCCTTCTTTATAGGCTGCTAAATCAGTCTCTAACTCTGCCCTCACTTCTTGTAGCTTCCTCAACTTCTCATCATCCGTGTAACCCAATTTGTCCATCATCTGATCCCACAAGCCTCTCACTCTTTTCCACAAACAAGCCATCAATCCTCGTAATCTCTCCACAAAACTCTCTCCCAAGAGTTCATCATTTTCTTCAGGTAAAAGTCTAGAATCCATTCTAGCAACCAGCCAAGTAATCTCATCTCTAACCCGAACCAACTCAGTAGCTAAATCATCCAATGTACACAAATCCATGGGCACGACAACCTTAAAAACCTTACCAGGATACCTATGTTGAAAATACTCACGCAAAACACTCCTGTCATCACCTAAACTCTTAGGTAATCCTTGAACCATAATAGTGAAAATGGCAGTAGAATTCGCATTCGGGTCACTCAAATTCCCATTCCCATCTCTAAATCTAGTAATTTTCAGCCTCTCTTCCACAACAGACATACCAAAATGAACTAAAACAACAACAATAACAACAAAAGCAAAATGAACCCACAAAAATGCTGACCCTTTTTTAATATGATTAATAGTAGTTTTCGAGAACTGATCATCAAGAACGGCTAGTACCAGCATAAAGATTCAAAGGAAGAACAAAACAAAGGGACAGAACAGCAATACCCAATAAAACAGCAAAGCTACCACCTTCAATTATCAGAAATTGAGCAGCATCAGCACCACAATGGCGAGCGATTTCTCTACCAGTAGCGTGCCAGACAGCGAGGAGCTTGGAAATAAGAGCAGAAGGACCTGGTATTCTGCGGTGGTCGCTACGAAGCTTGACGAAGATGAAAATGAAGATACAAAAGAATAAACCGATAGTGGATATGTTGAGCAGATACTGTATGTTACCGTACCAAGAATTGGGCATATCGGAATCGGCTTCGCCGCCGCTGTCACCAGAGGAGGAGGGAGAGATTAGAGGTGGGTGCATGATGGGATTTTTTTTTTGGCTTCTTTGAAGAAAATTGTTATGCGGGTTTCGTTTTCTTCATGGAGTAGATTTACAAAAAAGAAACAGAGTTGAGTACCGTCTTCGAATCAAAAGAGATTAGAGAAAGGAAGAGAAGAGAAGAGAAGAGCCTTTAGTTTCGTCGTCTTCGAGACTGGCTTCGTCGCTAACGACAATAACCGGTTGTTTCTTTCTTTCTTTCTTTCTTTGTTTTTTTTTTTTAATATATATATATAGAGAAAATGGGCCACTCTCGTTTAGCCCAACTGATTGAGCCCAATATAAGAAAATGAAAAGAGCGAGGAAGAGAACTATTTTTTTTGGTTACATATATAAAATATAGGGTTATTGGAAAATTTTATAAATTTTTATTTTAAATTATCAAAATTAAAAAGTTATCATTAAATTGTAAAAAAAAAACTATTTCAATAATAATTATATTATTTTTTTAAAATAATCCTAAAAGATATTACATAAATTTTTATGATTTTAACATTATAAAATATAACAAAACAATTATTAATTGTCATGTACATCACAAGTAATATTTAAATTAATAAATAGAAAACTATATCACTCAATATTGCAATCATAATTTTTTTTATGTGTAGTTTATGATCAACACAGCTAATTGATTATTTTTAAAATTATTATAAATTTATCTTTAAAAAATTATTTTTTATTTATAATAAAAATTGAAAATACATCTAAATTTAATTTATTGTGAATTTATTATATAGTTAGTTAATGAAAAACAACAAAAAAAATTCTAAATCAAATAACACCAATTTTATATTAATAATAATAATAATTTTTTTTCAATCCCCGATAACATCACCAAAACTTATTGCTTATCACTTGCAAGTGTATGGATCGTACATATATCATCTCATAAAAAAATTAAGAATTAACTATTGAACTACTATTGGTTAACTACTTGTTTAGACAATCGATATTAATTCAAATGCAAATTAAACTAAAAGCAATTAAATCAAAATTTATAGAGTTTCAATTCAATAAAACAAACTTATGATTTCTAACCTAATTCAATTTCGACATGTTATATCCATTTGTCAACTACAATGTTCATTCAATTTGCAAACATCTTAAAAATCATGAAATTCTTTTTCAAGTAATTTCACAAATAATTCAGTTTAATGTTTAATCAAGTATTAAGGCTTTCACCAAATTAAGTGGCCAATTAAAAACAACTTAAAATCTCCACTTTTCATGTAACATTAGTCATTCAACTATTTCTAACTATTTCTCAACTAATTCAATGAACTAATAGATTATTGTTTCAGCCTATAATAGAATTCATCTCTCAATTAAATCCCATTTTTAAGTTCATTTTATTGGGTGATTAAACAAAAGAAAGCATTAAACACAACAACAATCAAATGAATGAACATTACATGTTTAAGGGAATAAAGCAATTTAAATATATATTGAATTGGGTTAAAAACCCTAATTAAGAACTTAACCACTCATATTGATTGAATAACAAGCACAAAGAATTCAAAAATCATATTAATCATAATAGAAAAATAAGAAGAAAAAAGATAATAAGAAAAACCCCGTGAATAACTTCTTTTTCAATAGAAATCTACAGATGCAATTCTTTGTTCTTGAATTCAATCATCATAAATAATGTACTATAAGAAAAGAAAAATTGAAACAATTGATTTAATGTATATAAGTAGATGGACTAATGGAAAGAAAAATGTATATGTTCTTTTCTCCAAATGGCGGCTATCGAAAACCTTGCTCCTTTTTTTTTTTCAAAATGGAAAATATGAATTTATATCTCTACAAAATTGCCTTACAAAATTTGAAATTTTATTCGCCAACTGTTGATGCACGAATGTGTCGAAATTACTGAAAATGTATGAAATTAGGCACAGCTGTGTGACTCTCTTTTTAGCAAACTCTGAAGAATATGAATTCAGGCAGAGTCATGCCACATTCTTTCACAACCGTGTGCTTCTATAAAATCCTAAAATCAAAATCTTCTAAATTTTTAATAGCTCGGGCACTCAACCCTTGGTGCTCTATGCTTGTTGTTGCATTCAAAACTCGTAAGCGCACGAATCATGAATTGTAGTATAAAAGATATTATTTCCATGAGAATTGAATATTGAATACTAATATTTCTACTTATGTTCCTAGATAGCAAATCAATAAACTAAATAAGAAAATCAAAATATAAATTGAAATAGCTGAAATTAAAAGAAAATCAAATGATAAAAACATAGAGCTTAGGTTTAGTTTTATTATTCTAATCAAATCATGAACACTTAATTATTGAACACTTTGATTCAATTAAGGGTAATTATTCTAAAATATCTAAAGACTCTCTCAAGTTCAATTAAGCATGTTAAGATTAAAGTTTAACCTACTGTAATATCCCGTATTTTTAAATATTTTAATACTGCATCGGGATATGCAGTGTTAATAATTTTTAAATATGATATTGATATTTCATAAGTTATTGATTAATTAAAATTAAATTTTAATTGTTTATTATTATTTTAAGTGTTTTACGTAAAATTTTTTAGGGACTTGCATTTTCGGGAAAATTTTCATGTAAATAATTTATTATTAATTATTGTAAATATATTTTCGGACTTGCATGAATTCATACGTATTTTTAAAATACTAAATAAAGCCTATGTGTACTTATTTATTTAATTAGGGTTTAATTAATATTACCCTAATATTTTATTATTTATTTATTAATTTATTATAATTTAATTATTTTTATTTATTATTAAATTTTAAAATATTAAATTATATGTGTGTGGTGTATATTTAATGTGTGTAATTTTAATATTATTTTAATATATAGTATAAAGTATATATATATACATATAATATATCAAAAATCAAAACTTTTGGAAAATTACATTTTTGCCCCCGATTGCTCCTTCTTCCCCGATTTCCGCTTCCCTCGTCGTCCGACGCCTGCAACTGTCGATTTCTCACCATTGGTGTGCCGTCCGGTGTGCCACCACCTTCCCCAGCCTTCCTCGCCACCTGTAGCAGCCATTTCCGGCGTCTAGAGGTCGATTTTTGACCGGAAGCCGAGAGTTTGCAATTTCTTCACACCTCGCGATTCCGGCCACCATTTTCGACACCGCCAGTCTATTTCTCTCCTTGAGCTCCAGTGAGTGTGATTCTAGCTTTGGTTTGAGCTTAAATGGTCTTGATTTGCTTAGGTTTTGAATTTTCAATTTCGGCCACATTAGGTTTTTGATTTTTTTTGAACTTCAAATTGTTTGATTCATGAAAAGTACCTTAAAAAATGTTGATCCTAGTAGCTTAATATTCATGTGTGAATTTTTGTAGAATTTTTGGAGATTATTTTGATTTTTGGGTATTTTTGAATATTTTAATATTATTTTCTAATTTTCGGAAATTAATTAATTAAATTATGAAATTTTGTTTTATGATAATTATAGGTATGAAAATGAATTATAGGAATTTATTTGGAATTTTTATGTATTTCTATGTATTTATTTGAATTTAATTAGGTTTATGGAATTTTTAGAAAATAGGGTTAATTGTGTTTTTAATTGAATTTAATTGCTTAATTGAGTTTAATTATTGATATTATTGATAAATATGTTTATAAAATTAATTTTGGATAATTATACTATTTTTGGTGAATTTTTGAAGTAATTATAGTATATTTATATATATAGGGGTATTTTGGTAATTTTACACAAAATTGGCTAAAAATGTAATATAATTGGTTTTAATAGTTATTTAAGGTATAAAAATGATTTCTAAAAATTATTTAGTATTTTTAACTAATTAAAACTATTTTTCGTGAATTATTTTCAATTATATATATAATATACGATTTTACTAATAAAATGAGTTTTTATCGGTTTTTATTGTGTTTAAAGGTTAATTATGTAATTTCTATGTATAAAATGAATTTCTATGTTATAAGGGTATTTTTTGTATTTCTGAAATTGTTCTGTGTTTGTGGACCCCAGTCGGTAGACTGTAGTTTGGAGTTCGACCGAGGGGTTGTGGATGAGTTGTTGTGCCTGTTTTTCGAAGTGTGTTTCTTTGCAGGGTCGGCTCTACTCTTTGAGTAGAGAGATGTTCGTTTTACAGGGGAGGTTCTGCCGAATTTTTGATAGAATTCTCGTAAAACGTGATATCCGGTCGAACCCTAATTTCAATTCTGTGTTTAATATTCTAGATCGAGTTCTAGGATTTTTTGTTAGGTTTATTCTGATTTCCGTCGTTATTTATTGTTTGTTTAGTTGCACCGAGACCGAGGCCTAGTGGACCAGGCCCATCGGATCCATCTCGAGGAGCGCACTAAGTGTGAGTTGCTATTTTATATATATATGCTTAGGTTGCATGATTTAGAAATGCATGTTTCATTTTGATTAAATATGCATAAATAATTTGATTATTACTTAAGTTTATATTTAGTTTATTGTTGGTTTATTTTTGGTATATATTAAATTATATGCATGTTTTATTAATAAATTATTTTTAAAATGTTTTTAAATATATTTCTAGCTTAATTTATAATTTGATTGGATTCATTTGACGTATATATACTCGAAATATACTTGGTTTACTTTTGGTATATTTCCGGTATATATATGGTTTATATTGTTATTTTATTTAAATTCATGCATCATTTATTTGTGAATGGATGTTTTATATTTATTGATGAAGGATATCAATAGAACGTGCTACCTAGTGGGCAGCACTAGGACCGAGTACGTACCGGTACGCCTATAGTATTTAGGCTATAATACTAACCATTTATGGATATTGATTGGATATGATTATTTGATGTGTGAGATATGGTTCATGGGTGTGATTGATGGAGCTCGGTTGACCAAGTGTCTCGGGGCCAATCACACTGACAGTCAGACTGCTGGAGCTCGGTGGACTTAGTGTCTCGGGGCCAGTCTACTGTCTAAATGGAATAAGTGGATATATTTGGATTAAGTGAGCCTGTATGGCTAGAGTGTTGTCTAACACTATTTTCGAGGTTGCGATATTCTAGGGTTCTATTTGATCTTTCATAAACGATGATTTTCAATGAAATATATATAAAATGATTTTATTGCATCTGTGTGTATTTGCCTGTATATATACATATTAGATATATATTGTTGACTGTATGCATTGTCATTTATTATGCATGTATATATATTATAGTAATTCACTCATTGAGGTCTGACTCCCCTCTGTTGACCATTTTTCAGGAGAGTCATCATCTTCAGACCTCAGTAGCAGGCCTATACGCCGGATTTCTTCTGCCCCGGCTTCTTTGTGTAAACTGCTTCTCTGAGTATTGAGTTTTATTTTATCTAGACACTGCAATAGTCATTAAACATTTAAAGAGATGTTGTATTATATATATTTGAACTGGATTTGTATTAAAAGAGTTTTATATATATATGAAATGATGAGGATTTGATTTAAATCCCATGGTGGATTGTTATTGTGATATATATGATTTTTATTTCCGCTGCATTATATTTTGTTACTATTATTGCATGTTTATTTTTTTTTTTTAGGCTTGCTACAGGTTCTGGATTCGAAAGAATTCCCGTTCCCTAGCGCCGGTCATGGCCCCTGTTTTGGGTCGTGACACCTACTTTCATGGTTAAGAAGTTAATAAAAACTAAGTTCCTTAATAATTAATTTACCACCGTAGAACCTGCATACTGTCATAGTCCCCTGAAGAGCTCGCCTACTCTCGTGGTCAAGTAGTATAAGTCCTATGAGTCTTAAGCTAGTAAATTCCCTAA
>CANTUR010001545.1:0-79046 GCA_947683625.1 Mallotus nudiflorus
CCTCCATTTTTTTCTGCTGCTGTTTTTTTCTTTTTAATCTCTCTAATGGAATGGATGGCGTTTAGCACTTTGCACTATTTATAGGCTAAATTCTATGCGTCTAGGTTCAATGTATCTGATAATATTCGTCGTTTTCGGTGCTTACGTATGGGTTTTCTTACAAGGGGAAAGGTTCACTTTCGCCCTCAGTATTTATATCGAAGAGCGCATTTTCTTTTAAACAAAATTTCGAAGCATTTAAACACGAAAATTCAAAAAAAATGAAATTTTTGAGCCCCTCAATTAATGAACGGAAGTTGAACAACCGTTTACTTCTTAAGCTGAAGTATAACTTTCTAATACAAAAATATCCTAAACATTATCTTTCTTTTATTTTCACCCATTTTCTCTTCACGACTTAAATTTATAAAATAATATAAATAAATAAATATCTTTGTTTTAGCCAATTATCTCTCTCCGTCAGTTTAACTTCTATCCCACTTCTAAAAATTATATAACTTCTCTCCTTTCCATTTGTCAGATGATCAAATCATACGAGCGACTTCTTATTATTATATAGTGATAATAATTTTGATTAAACATTACCATATAATTTTATTTTGTTCTACCAAATGTTCTATAAATTATAATTTATTCTCTCTAATGTTCTTGAAATTATTATCATTTTGGTAACTCATCTTAAAATTTTCTCTACTTTATGTTTGCTTCAATTTTATTAAAAAAATTATTTTATTTTTAAATAAATTTTTATTAATAAAATATGTTTAATTCAAATGAATAATTTGTGAAATTCATTTGAAATAAATTTTATTTTTATTTTATATATATATATATATATATATATATATATATATATATAAGTTATAAAAAATTACTTTTTTATTTTAAAAATAGAAGGATGAAAAATACAATTGTCCTCAAATTTTTTTTTTCCTATTTTCTACTTCCTCTTTAGATGGGTAACACTACGTGATAATACTAAACCAACCTCGGATGATTCTTACCTCTATGGAATGTCATTTTCCTTTCTTGAAAAAAAGAAAAATATCCTTTTCAAATTAGATCCAATCATCCAAATACATCATTTATTTTATTAAATTAAGATGAAATTTCTACATCATGTCATTTATTTTATTAAATTAAGATGAAATTTCTACATCATGTACTTGTGTCACGATTTAAATCGGAAGTTAGGACTAGCGTTAGAAAATAAGAATTCTTTCGAATTCAGAATCTGTAACAAGTCTTAGAAAATAAAAATGTAATATCCCGTGTTTTTAAATATTTTTATACTGCATCGGGATAAGCAATGTTAATAATTTTTGTATATATTTATGAAATTTTTATGAGTTTGCTATTTACTTAAAGCTAATTTTAATTGTTTATTATTATTTTAAGTGTTTTACGTAAAATTTTTCCGGGACTTGCATTTTCGGGGAAATTGATACATAAACTATTTATATTTAATTATTTTAAATGAATTTCCATAATTGCATGAACTCATACATATTTTTAAAATACTAAATAAAGCTTATGTTTGTATATATTTATTTAATTAAGGTTTAATTTATTATCCTAATATTCTATTATTTATTTATTTATTTGGTTTATTGTTAGTTAATTATTTTATGTAGTATATAAATTATTAAAATATTAAATGTGTGGTGTGTGATTGTAATATCCCAAGTTTTTAAAATATTTTTACATTGTACCGGGATATGCAGTGTTAATAATTTCTGTATATTATATGATATTTTTACGAGTTGATATGTATTTAAAACCTATTTTAATTACTGTGTATTATTTTCAGTGTTTTACGTAAAATTTTCCCGGGACTTGCATTTTCGGGGAAATTTTCACGTAAACAATGTAATATTAATTATTTTAAATGTATTTACGGACTTGCATGAACTCATGCATATTTTTAAATTATTAAATAAAGCCTGTGTGTGTATATTTATTTAATTAGGGTTTATTATTACCCTTGTCACGACCCAAAACAGGGGCCATGACCGGCGCTAGGGAACGGGAATTCTTTCGAATCCGGAACCCGTAGCAAGCCTAAAAATAAAATAAATATGCAATAATAACCATAACAATATAATATGCAGCGGAAATAAAAATCATAATATCGTAATATCATCCATAATAACTGGATTAATTCAAAACTCATCTCATCACATAAATGTATAATATTTAATACAAATCCAGTTTCAACATAGAACATCTCTTTAAAATAAAGTACATGAAATCCAACACTTCAATTCACAACTACTGCAGTGTCTAGATAAAATAAATAAGACTCAAGTAGACAATTTACATAAAGAAGCCGGGGCGGAAGAAATCCGGCGTATCGACCTGCTACTGAGGTCTGAGGAAGTTGACTCTCCTGAAAAATAGTCAACGGAGGGGAGTCAGACCTCACTAAGTGAATTACTATAATATATATACATACACTCTAAGCGATAATGCATACAGTCAACAGTATATGAGTAATATGTATATATACAGGCAAGTTCATACAGATGCAGAAAAATCATTTTATATATTTTGTCTGAAAATCAACTTTTATGAAGGATCACATAGAACCCTAGAATATCGCAACCTCAGAATAATAGTGTTAAACAACACTCTGGCCATACAGGCTCACTGATTCCAAATATATCCACTTAATCCATATGGACAGTAGACTGGCCCCGAGACACTAAGTCAACCGAGCTCCAGCAGTCTGACTGCCAGTGTGATTGGCCCCGAGACACTTGGTCAACCGAGCTCCAGCAATCACACCCACAAACCACATCTCACATATCAAATAATCATATCAAATCAATATCCACAAATAGTCAGTAATAAAGCCTAAATACTATAGGCGTACCGGTACGTACTCGGTCCTAGTGCTGCCCACTAGGTAGCACGTTCTATTGATATCCTTCATTCTTAAATATAAAACATTCATTCACAAAAATAAATGATGCATGGATATAAATGAAATAGCAATATAAACCATATATATACCGAAAATATACCAAACATAAACCAGGTATATTTTGAGTATATATATGTCAAATAAATCCAATCAAATCATGAATTAAACTAAAAATATATTTAAAAACATTTTAAATATATTTTATTAATAAAACATGTATATAATTTATTATATACCAAAAATATACTTGAATATAAATCATATTATTTATGCATATTTAGTCAAATTAAAACATGCATTTTCTAAATCATGCATCCTAAGCATATATATATAATATAGTAACTCACCTAATGCGCTCCACGAGACGGGTCCGACGGGCCTGATCCACTAACCCTCGGTCTCGGCGCAACTAAACAAGAAATAATTAATCGACATCAGAATAACCCTAACAGAAATCCTAGAATTCAATCTAGAGTATTCAACACAGAATCGGAAATTAGGGTTCGACTGGATATCACGTTTTACGAGAATTCTACCGGAAATCCGACAGAACCTCCCCTGTAAAACGGACATCTCTCTACTCAAAAGAGTAGAGCCGACCCTGCAAAGAAAATACACTTCAAAAATAAACACCACAATCAATCACAACCCCTCGGTCGGACTCCAGACTACAATCTGTCGACCGGGGTCCACAAACACAGAATATATATTCAAATATACCAAAAATATCCTTAAATCATAAAAATACATTTCATACGTAGAAATTACATAATAAATCTTGAAACACTGTAAAAATCGATTAAAACTCATTTTATTAGAAAAACCGTATATTATATATATAATTGAAAATAATTCCCGGAAAATAGTTTTAATTAGTTAAAAATACTAGATATTTTGTAGAAATCATTTTTATACCTTAAATAAATATTAAAACCAATTAAATTACATTTTTAGACAATTTAGGGTAAAATTACCAAAATACCCCTATATATATATATACCTAAATTACTTCAAAAAATTCACCAAAAATCATACAATTATCCAAAATTAATTTTCTCAACATATTTATCAATAATATCAATAATTAAACTCAATTAACCAATTAAATTCAATTTAAAAACACAATTAACTTAATTTTACAAAATCACATAAACTTCAATAATTAAAAATAAATACTTAGAAATTCATAAAAATTCCAAATAAATTTCTATAATTCATTTCAACACCTAATTCAACCATAAACTCCAATTTCATAATTTAAATAATTAATTTCCGAAAATTAGAAAATAATATTAAAATATTCAAAAATACCCAAAAAATCCAAACAACCTCCAAAAATTCTGTAAAAATTCATACATGAAGATTAAGCTACCAGGAACAACATTTGTGAAGGAAGTTTCCATGAATCATCCAAATCGAAGCTCAAAAAAATCGAAAACTCAAAGAGGCCGAAAACTTCAAATCGAAACCTAAGCAATTCTAGACCATTTTAGCTCAAACCAAAGCTAGAATAACACTCACCGGAGCTCAAGGAGAAGATAGAGACCGGCGGTGTCGAAAACGGTGGCCGGAGGAGGGAGAAATGGCGGTGAGAAGAATGGTGGTCGGCGCCCGCGGGAGAAGAAGAAGAAGAAGAAGAAAAAGAAAAAGAAAGAAAAAGGAAAGAGAAAGAAAAAGAAAAAGAAAGAAAAAGGAAAAGAAAAAAAAAAAAGAAAAATAAAATAAAATAAAATAAATTAAAATAATTAAATATAAATAAATAAATAATAATAAAATAATAAATTTTAATAATTTAATAATAAATAAAATAATCAAATAATAATAAATAAATAATAAAAATATTAGGGTAATAATAAACCCTAATTAAATAAATATACACACACAGGCTTTATTTAATAATTTAAAAATATGTATGAGTTCATGCAAACTCGTAAATACATTTAAAATAATTAATAATACATTGTTTACGTGGAAATTTCCCCGAAAATGAAAGTCCCGGGAAAATTTTACGTAAAAAATACTGAAAATAATAGACAGTAATTAAAATAGGTTTAAAATACATATCAACTCATAAAAATATCGTATAATGCATAAAAATTATTGACACTGTATATCCCGGCACAGTGTAAAAATATTTAAAAAAAAAAACACGGGATATTACAACCCTAATATTTTATTAATTATTTATTTATTTTATTGTTATTTAATTAATTTTATTTAGTATAAATTATTAAAATATTAAATTTTATGTGTGTGGTGTATATTTGATGTGTGTAATTTAATATTATTTTATTATATAGTGTAAAGTATACATATATACATTAAAAATTTGTCAAAATTACAAAAGTTTGGAAAATTACACATTTGCCCCCAGTGAGCTTCTTCTTCCCCGACCCTTCCCTTCGCCGTTCGGACGCCTGTCACGCCGTTTCTTCATAGTGGGTGTGCCGTCCGGTGTGCCACCACCTTCCCCAACCATTTTCGCAGCCTGAGGTAGCCGTTTCCGACGCCTGGAAGTCGATTTTGGTCGGAGAAGCCAAAAATCGATCCATCGTCGATCACGCCGATTCCGGCCACCATTTTCGACACCGCCGGTCTCTTTCTTCTCCTTGAGCTCCGGTGAGTGTGATTATAGCTTTGGTTTGAGCTAAAATGGTCTAGAATTGCTTAGGTTTCGATTTTTCAATTTCGGCCTATTAGGGTTTTCGATTTTTTTTGAGCTTCGAATTGGATGATTCATGAAAAATCCCTTCACAATGTTGATCCTAGTAGCTTAATCTTCATGTTTGAATTTTTGGAGATTTTTTGGATTTTTGGGTATTTTTGAATATTTTAATATTATTTTCTAATTTACGGAAATTAATTATTTAAATTATGAAATTGGAGTTTATGGTTAAATTAGGTGTTGAAATGAATTATGGGAATTTATTTGGAATTTTTATAAATTTCTAAGTATTTATTTTGAATTATTGAAGTTTATGTGATTTTGAGAAATTAGGGTTAAATGTGTTTTAAATGGAAATTAATTGGTTAATTGAGTTTAATTATTGATATTATTGATAAATATGTTGAGAAAATTAATTTTGGATAATTGTATAATTTTTGGTGAATTTTTGAAGTAATTTAAGTATATTTATATATATAGGGGTATTTTGGTAATTTTACCCCTAAATTGGCTAAAAATGTAATTTAATTGGTTTTAATAATTATTTAAGGTATAAAAATGATTTCTATAAATTATTTAGTATTTTTAACTAATTAAAACTATTTTTTCGTGAATTATTTTCAATTATGTATATAATATGCGGTTTTTCTAATAAAATGAGTTTTAATCGGTTTTTACAGTGTTTCAAGGTTAATTATGTAATTTCTACTTATAAAATGTAGTTCTGTGATTTAAGGATATTTTTGGTATATCTGGAATATGTTCTGTGATTGTGGACCCCGGTTGGTGGACTGTAGTTTGGAGTCCGATCGTAGGATTTTGATTGTGTTGAGCTTATTTTTCGAAGTGTATTTCTTTGCAGGGTCGGCTCTACTCTTTTGAGTAGAGAGATGTCCGTTTTACAGGGGAGGTTCTACTGGATTTTTGGTAGAATTCTCGTAAAACGTGATGTCCAGTCGAACCCTAAATTCTGTTTTCGTATTTTAATACTCTAGATTGAATTCTAAGATTTCTGTTAGGTTTATTATGATGTCTATTATTTATTGTTTGTTTAGTTGCGCCGAGACCGAGGGCTAGTGGACCAGGCCCGTCGGACTTGTCTCGTGGAGCGCATTAGGTGAGTTACTATACTATATATATATATGCTTTAGGATGCATGATTTAGAAATATATGTTTTATTTTGATTAAAATGCATAGATAATGTGATTTGTATTTAAGTATATTTTTGGTTTATTTTTGGTATATATTAAATTATATGCATGTTTTGTTAATAAAATATATTTAAAATGTTTTTAAATATATTTTTAGTTTAATTTATGATTTGATTGGATCTATTTGACATATATATACTCGAAATATATCTGGTTTCCTTTTGGTATATTTCCGGTATATATATGGATTATATTGTTATTTCATTTACATTCATGCATCATTTATTGTGAATGAATGATTTATATTAATGATGAAGGATATCTATAGAACGTGCTACCTAGTGGGCAGCACTAGGACCGAGTACGTACCGGTACGCCTATAGCTTTAGGCTATATTACTAACTTATTTGTGGATATTGATTTAATGTGATTATCGATATGTGAGATGTGGTTTGTGGGTGTGATTGCTGGAGCTCGGTTGACCAAGTGTCTCGGGGCCAATCACACTGGCAGTTAGACTGCTGGAGCTCGGTTGACTTAGTGTCTCGGGGCCAGTCTACTGTCCAAATGGATTAAGTGGATATATTTGGAATCAGTGAGCCTATATGGCTAGAGTGTTGTTTAACACTATTTTCTGAGGTTGCGATATTCTAGGGTTCTATGTGATCCTTCATAAACTGGGATTTTTCAATAAAATATATAAAAAATGATTTTTCTGCATCTGTATGAATTTGCCTGTATATATACATATTTCATATATACTGTTGACTGTATGCATTATCACTTAGTGTGTATGTATATATATTATAGTAATTCACTCAGTGAGGTCTGACTCCCCTCCGTTGACTATTTTTCAGGAGAGTCAACTTCTTCAGACCTCAGTAGCAGGTCGATACGCCGGATTTCTTCCGCCCTGGCTTCTTTATGTAAATTATCTACTTGAGTCTTATTTTATAATCTAGATACTGCAGTAGTTGTGAATTAAAGTATTGGATTTCATGTACTTTATTTTAAAGAGATGTATTATATTAAAACTGGATTTGTATTAAAGAGATTATGTATCTATGAGATGAGATTTTAATTTAAATCCAGTTGATGTGAATAATATTATGATATTATGATTTTTATTTTCGCTGCATATTATATTATGGTTATTGTTATTATTGCATGATTTATTTTATTTTTAGGCTTGCTACGGGTTCTGGATTCGAAAGAATTCCCGTTCCCTAGTGCCGGTCATGGCCCCCTGTTTTGGGTCGTGACAGTGATTTTCTCAAGTATTTTATTAATATACTATATTAAAAAATATATATATATTTTTTTTTCTTTTTCTTTCTTTTCTTTTTTCTTTTCCTTTCTTTTTCTTTTCTTCCTTCTTCCTTTTTCCGTCGGACCCCAACCTCCCTCACCGCTGCTACTCCCGATCACCTACCGTCACTGCGCCTCCCACCGTGCCACCTCCACTTCCAGCTTGCTCCGCCACCCCTAGTCTTCTTCTCCGGCAGCTAGCAACTCCGTTCTTCTGCCATTTTTGGTCGAAATCCAAGCTTCAACGTTTCTTCCTCCTCCGGCCACCAAACTTCGCATTTCCGGTGTCTTTGGACTCCCCAAGCAATGGTAATCTTGATTCTAGCTTTGGTTTGAGCTCAAATTCCCTTGAATTCCTTGTTTTTCAATTTTTTTCATTTTGGCCGAATTAGGTTTTTGATTTTTTTGAATTTTTCTTGTTGATTCATGAAAATTCCCTTAACAAATATTGATCCTAGTAGATTAATCTACATGTGTGAATTTTTGTAGATTTTTTGGAGATTATTTTGATTTTCGGGTATTTTTGAATATTTTAATATTATTTTCTAATTTTCGAAAATTAATTAATTAAATTATGAAATTGTGTTTTATGATAAATATAGGTGTTGAAATGAATTATAGAAATTTATTTGGAATTTTTATGAATTTCTATGTATTTATTTTGAATTTAATTAATTTATGGAATTTTTGAAAAATAGGGTTAATTGTGTTTTTAATTGAAATTAATTGGTTAATTGAGTTTAATTATTGATATTATTGATAAATATATTGAGAAAATTAATTTTGGATAATTATATAATTTTTGGTGAATTTTTGAAGTAATTTTAGTATATTTATATATATAGGGGCATTTTGGTAATTTTACATGAAATTGACTAAAAATATAATTAAATTGGTTTTAATAGTTATTTAAGGTATAAAAATGATTTCTAAAAATTATTTGGTATTTTTAATTAATTAAAATTAATTTTCGTGAATTATTTTCAATTATATATATAATATACGATTTTACTAATAAAATGAGTTTTTTATCGGTTTTTACTGTGTTTTAAGGCTAATTATGTAATTTCTATTTATAAAATGAATTTCTATGTTATAAGGGTATTTTTGGTAATTCTGAAATTGTTCCGTGAATCGTGGACCCTGATCGGTAAACTGTAGTTTGGAGTCCGACCGAGGGGTTGTAGATGAGTTGTTGTAATATCCCGTGTTTTTAAAATATTTTTACACAGTACCGGGATATGCAGAGTTAATGATTTCTGTATTTTATGTGATATTTTTACGAGTTAATATGTATTTAAAACCTATTTTAATTACGGTATATTATTTACAGTGTTTTACGTAAAATTTTCCCGGGACTTGCATTTTCGGGGAAATTTTCACGTAAACAATGTATTATTAATTATTTTAAAGGTATTTATGGACTTGCATGAACTCATACATATTTTTAAATTATTAAATAAAGTCGGTGTGTGCATATTTATTTAATTAGGGTTTATTAATTCCCTAATATTTTATTAAGTATTTAATTGTTTTAATTGTTATTTAATTAATTTTATTTGGTATAAATTATTAAAATATTAATATTTTTATGTGTGTGGTGTATATTTGATGTGTGTAATTTAATATTATTTTAATATATAGTATAAAGTATATATATATACATATATTTGTCAAAATTACAAAAGTTTGCAAAATTACCATTTTGCCCCCGACAGTTTTTCTTCTTCTTCTTCTTCTCCGATCGTTCCCTCACCATTTCCGGTCGCTGCCGTGCCGTTCCTTCACCGTGGGTGTGCCGTCCGGTGTGCCACCATCTTCCCCAACCAGTTTCGCCGCCTGAGGAGGCCGTTTCCGACGTCGAGAGAGTGATTTTGGCCGGAGAAGCCGAAAATCAACTCACCGTCGATCACGTCGATTCCGGCCACCGTTTTCGACACCCGCCGGTCTCTTTCTTCTCCTTGAGCTCCGGTGAGTGTTATTCTAGCTTTGGTTTGAGCTAAAATGGTCTAGAATTACTTAGTTTTCGATTTGTAAAATTCGGCCTATTAGGGTTTTCGATTTTTTTCGAATTGTTCTTGATTGATTCATGCTTAATTCCTTCACAAATGTTGTTCCTAGTAGCTTAATCTACATGTATGAATTTTTGTAGAATTTTTGGAGATTGTTTGGATTTTTGGGTATTTTTGAATATTTTAATATTATTTTCTAATTTTCGGAAATTAATTATTTAAATTATGAAATTGGAGTTTATGGTTGAATTGGGTGTTGAAATGAATTATAGGAATTCATTTGGAATTTTTATGAATTTCTAAGTATTTATTTTTAATTATTGAAGTTTATGTAATTTTGGAAAAATTAGGTTAAATGTGTTTTTAATGGAAATTAATTGGTTAATTGAGTTTAAATATTGATATTATTGATGAATATGTTGAGAAAATTAATTTTGGGTAATTGTATGATTTTTGGTGAATTTTTGAAGTAATTTAGGTATATTTATATATATAGGGGTATTTTGGTAATTTTACCCTAAATTGTCTAAAAATGTAATTTAATTGGTTTTAATATTTATTTAAGGTATAAAAATGATTTCTACAAAATATTTAGTATTTTTAACTAATTAAAACTATTTTTCGTGAATTATTTTCAATTATATATATAATATACGGTTTTTCAAATAAAATGAGTTTTAATCGGTTTTTATAGTGTTTCAAGGTCAATTATGTAATTTCTACGTATGAAATGTATTTCTGTGATTTAAGGATATTTTCGGTATATCTGGAATATTATTCTGTGTTTGTGGACCCCGGTCGGTGGACTGTAGTTTGGAGTCCGACCGTGGGATTTTGATTGTGTTGAGCTCGTTTTTCGAAGTGTATTTCTTTGCAGGGTCGGCTCTACTCTTTTGAGTAGAGAGATGTCCGTTTTACAGGGGAGGTTCTGTCGGATTTTCGGTAGAATTCTCGTAAAACGTGATATCCAGTCGAACCCTAATTCTGTTTCCGTATTTTAATACTCTAGATTGAATTCTAGGATTTCTGTTAGGTTTATTCTAATGTCGGTTATTTATTGCTTGTTTAGTTGCGCCGAGACCGAGGGCTAGTGGACCAGGCCCGTCGGACCTGTCTCGTGGAGCGCATTAGGTGAGTTACTATATTATATATATATGCTTAGGATGCGGGGATTTAGAAAAATGCATGTTTTATTTTGACTGAATATGCATAAATAATGTGATTATATTCAAGTATATTTTTGATATATTTTTGGTATATAATAAATTATATACATGTTTTGTAAATAAAATATATTTAAAATGTTTTTAAATATATTTTTAGTTTAATTCATGATTTGATTGGATTTATTTGACATATATATACTCAAAATATACCTGGTTTATGTTTGGTATATTTCCAGTATATATATGGTTTATATTGTTGATTTATTTAAATTCATGCATCATGTATTTGTGAATGAATGTTTTATTATTTATTAATGATGAAGGATATCAATAGAACGTGCTACCTAGTGGGCAACACTAGGACCGAGTACGTACCGGTACGCCTATAGCTTTAGGCTATATTACTAACTATTTGTGGATATTGATTTAATTATGATTATCGATATGTGAGATGTGGTTTTGGGTGTGATTGCTGGAGCTCGGTTGACCAAGTGTCTCGGGGCCAATCACACTGGCAGTCAGACTGCTGGAGCTCGGTTGACTTAGTGTCTCGGGGCCAGTCTACTGTCCAAATGGATTAAGTGGATATATTTGGAATAAGTGAGCCTGTATGGCCAGAGTGTTGTTTAACACTATTTTATGAGGTTGCGATATTCTAGGGTTCTATATGATCCTTCATAAAAGATGATTTTCAGATAAAATATATAAAAATGATTTTTTCTGTATCTGTATGAATTGCCTGTATATATACATATTAGACATGTATTATTGACTGTATGCATTGTCATTTAGAGTGTATGTATATATATTATAGTAATTCACTCAGTGAGGTCTGACTCCCCTCCGTTGACTATTTTTCAGGAGAGTCAACTTCCTCAGACCTCAGTAGCAGGTCGATACGCCGGATTTCTTCCGCCCCGACTTCTTTATGTAAATTATCTACTTGAGTCTTATTTATTTTATCTAGACACTGCAGTAGTTGTGAATTACAGTATTGGATTTCGTGTACTTTATTTTAAAGGAGATATATTATGTTAAAACTGGATTGTATTAAAAAGATTTTATGTATGGGATGAGATTTTTATTTAAATCCAGTTGATATGGATAATATAATGATATTATGATTTTTATTTCCGCTGCATATTATATTTTTATTGTTATTGTGGCATGCTTTATTTTATTTTTAGGCTTGCTACGGGTTCCGGATTCGAAAGAATTCTCGTTCCCTAGCGCCGGTCATGGCCCCTGTTTCGGGTCGTGACAAAGTTGGTATCAGAGCGAAGTTCGTATCAGAGTGGAGTTCTGTGTCAGGGCTTAGTTATGTGAGTTGTGGCCCTAGTTTTAAAGTTGTGTTTTTCTGTTGGACTACTGCAGTGTATTAGGTTCGAGTATGTCTTGATGAGTATTCCTTGTTGTAGTTTTCAGCGTTATTCCTCCGTTGTCTGTTTTGTCTGAATCTTTCCGTTTGTCTTTTCAGAATGAGGAGGCGAGCGCGTGTCGCTCCACCGATCGTTGAGGCTGAGGATGATGAGTCTTTTCAGGACGAGGTTTTACCTCCTGAGCAGCCAGTTAGACGTGGAGGTCGTGGCAGAGGTAGACCTCGAGGAGCGGCAGGTCGCCGTAGGCAGAGAGAGTTACAGGACGAGGAGCCTGTTGAGCCTGAGTTTGATGTTCCTGTTCCTCCAGTTGTTCAGCCTGTTCAGCCTGCCTATCAGCAGGGTATGTCTGACCCTGAGGCAGCTTTGTTCTATGCCAGAGTTGGCAGGATTGCTTTTGATGGTACTTTTGATCCTTTAGATTTTCTGCATGCGATTGAGACTAGGACTCGGACTGCTCATACCGAGTACCAGCGGATCATGATTGTTGAGTTGTCTGTCGAGGGACCAACCTTGGATTAGTTTATTCAGATGATCCAGCCTTATATGATGACGATGACATGGGCTCAGTTTCGAGAGCGATTCATGAGGAGATTTTGTCCAGAGCCTCTTCGTTTGAGTTATCGTCTTCGTTTGACCAGTATTTCTCGTGGAGATCGATCTGTAGAGGAGTATACCCGAGAGTTTCTTCGTCTGGGTAGATATGCTGAGGATCTGATGCGAGATCAATATTTTGCAGTTACTACCTATGTTACTGGTTTGGGTTCAGCTTTTACTGGTATGCCCACAGCAGGTCTTACTCTGGAGTCTGTGATTGAGCTAGCTAAGGAGATCGAGCTGAGGTTAGTTAGGCAGGGAGCGATGCCTGATTATTACCAGTTGGGAGTTCAGTCGAGTGGATTGCAGGCTACTCCATATTCGAGTTTTCATGTTGGTTCGAGTAGTCAGCAGCGAGGTTCAACTCAGCAAAGTCAGAGACAACAGCAGCGAGTGCATCGGAGCAGTAGACATGGCCGTGGAGGTCAGCGTAGATCGTTCAGATTTGGGTCAGGTGCTTCGAGCAGCAGCAGTGGTCGTAGTTCTGGATCAGCGGCCAGTGTTTGTCAGACTTGTGGTAGAGTCCATCAGGGACCGTGTTATCTGACACCACTGACATGTTTCAGATGCGGACAGACAGGACATTTTGCCAGATCGTGTCCTTATTCCGGATATCAGCAGCAGCAGATTCCGCGATTCCCACAGCAGTCGATTGCTAGTGCAGCACCCGTGCCATTTCAGTTACCACTAGCCCAGCATCAGAGTTCTACTCAGTTTGTTCCACAGCAGAGTCGTGGTAGAGGTACTAGAGGAGGTGCCAGAGGTGTTGGCCAGGCTTCTACCAGTCAGCAGGGAGGTCGAGGTCAGGCCAGAGTCTTCCATCTGACTCAGCAGGATGCTCAGGCATCTAATAGAGTCGTGGCAGGTATTCTTTCTGTTTGTTACCTGGATGCTTTGGTTTTGTTTGATCCGGGTGCCACGCATTCGTTTGTTTCTCCCGTTTTTGCTTCTAAATCTTGTTGGCAAGCTTCGAGGATGGCTTTTCCTTTGTCTGTTGTCACTCCTCTGAGCAATTCCTTGGACACCGATATTGTTCTTTCTGGTTGTCCAGTTCTCGTGGGAGATAGAGAATTACCCGCTGATTTGATTTTGTTGGATGTGATGGAGTTTGATGTTATTTTGGGAATGGATTGGTTGTCTCAGCACTTTGCCGTGGTAGATTGCAGGAATAAGGAGGTGACTTTTAGAATTCCTGGTGAAGTAGAATTTAAGTTTGTTGGTGATAGGAGTTCAGCACCTCAGAATCTTATTTCTGCTATATCAGCTAGGAAGTTGTTGAAGAAAGGTTGTCAGGGGTATTTGGCATTGGTCAGGGATATGTCAGTGGAGAAGTTGTCACTCACAGATGTTCCTGTTGCTTGTGAGTTTCCTGATGTTTTTCCCGAGGAGTTACCAGGTTTACCACCTCACAGAGAGATTGAGTTCTGTATAGATGTGGGTACCAGGTACTACTCCTATATCTATGCCACCCTATCGTATGGCTCCTGCAGAGTTGAGAGAGTTGAAGGAGCAGTTGCAAGAGTTGTTGGAGAAGGGTTTTATCAGACCTAGTGTTTCTCCTTGGGGTGCACCAGTCTTGTTTATGAAGAAGAAGGATGGTACCCTGAGACTGTGCATTGACTATAGAGAGCTGAATAAGGTGACAGTGAAGAACAAGTATCCTCTCCCGAGGATTGATGATTTGTTTGATCAGCACCAGGGCGCACAATTCTTTTCTAAGGTCGACTTGAGGTCGAGTTATCATCAGCTGCGGATTAGTGAAGCTGATATTCCTAAGACAGCATTCCGCACTAGATATGGTCATTATGAGTTTCTGGTGATGTCTTTTGGTTTGACTAATGCACCAGCAGCTTTTATGGACCTGATGAACAGAGTATTCAGACCGTATGTGGATCAGTTTGTGGTAGTCTTCATTGATGATATATTGGTATATTCAAGGAGTATGGAAGAGCATGTATATCATTTGAGGATTGTACTACAGACACTGAGAGATCATCAGCTTTATGCTAAATTCTCGAAGTGTGATTTCTGGATGGAGAGTGTTTCTTTTCTTGGACACGTAGTGTCTAAAGAAGGTATTCAGGTTGATCCACAGAAGGTTGAGGCAGTATCTGAGTGGCCTAGACCTACTTCAGTTACTGAGATTCGGAGTTTTCTGGGTTTAGCCGGGTATTATAGGCGGTTTGTGCAGGACTTTTCCAGGATAGCAGCCCCTATGACTCGCTTGACTCAGAAGAATGTTAGATTTGAGTGGTCAGAAGCTTGTGAGTATAGTTTTCAGTTGTTGAAGGAGAAGTTGACCACAGCACCAGTATTAGCTTTGCCTAATAGTGTGGATAAGTTCACAGTTTACTGTGATGCCTCTAGAATTGGTCTTGGTTGTGTGTTGATGCAGAATGGAAGGGTGATAGCCTATGCTTCGAGGCAGTTGAAGAAGCATGAGCAGAACTATCCCACACATGATCTAGAGATGGCTGCAGTGATCTTTGCTTTGAAGATTTGGAGACATTATTTGTACGGGGTGACTTGTGAGATATTTACAGATCACAAGAGCCTTAAGTACATTTTCCAGCAGCGAGATTTGAATCTGAGGCAGAGAAGATGGTTGGAACTGTTGAAGGATTATGATTGCGAGATTCTTTACCATCCGGGTAAAGCTAATGTGGTAGCAGATGCCTTGAGTAGGAAGTCCTCAGGTAGTCTTGCTCACATTGGTGTTGAGAGGAGACCATTGATCCAGGAGTTGCATTTGATGGTGGATCAAGGTCTGATGATGAAGATTAGTAGATCGGGTGGACTGTTAGCTCAGTTTAAAGTACGATCTGTACTGAGGGATAGGATTAAAACAGCTCAAAGCCGAGATCCTATTCTGGAAGAGCTTGCAGAGAATGTCAGAGCAGGGAAGTTCACTGATTTCACACTCGATGATGATGGTGTGTTGTGGATCAGTGGTAGATTGTGTGTTCCTGATGTGGATGATTTGAGAGAGGAGATTTTAGAGGAAGCACATTCTACAGCTTACAGCGTTCATCCAGGTGTTACTAAGATGTACCACAGTATCAGAGATCTATACTGGTGGGATGGATTGAAGAAGGATGTCGCTGATTATGTTGCGAAGTGCTTGACGTGTCAACAAGTGAAAGCCGAACATCAGAAGCCTTCTGGGAAGCTTCAGCCTCTTCCTATTCCTGAGTGGAAGTGGGATAGGATAGCTATGGATTTTGTGGTCGGTTTACCTCGTTCGAAGGATGGATACGATTCCATCTGGGTGATTGTAGACAGGTTGATGAAGTCTGCACATTTCTTGCCTGTGAAAGCCACATATTCAGTTGCTAGATTGGCGAAGTTGTACGTGAAGCATATTGTATGCCTTCATGGAGTACCTGTGTCCATTGTGTCAGACAGAGGTTCGGTGTTTACTTCTCGTTTTTGGCAGAAGTTGCAGGAAGCGATGGGCACTAGGTTGGATTTCAGTACTGCTTTTCATCCTCAGACAGACGGTCAGTCTGAGAGGACGATCCAGACACTAGAAGATATGTTGAGGATGTGTGTCTTGGATTTGGGAGGTAGCTGGGATGATCATTTGTCGCTTGTTGAGTTTGCATATAATAACAGCTACCATAGCAGTATTGGCATGGCACCGTATGAGGCGTTGTATGGAAGGAAGTGTAGATCCCCGTTGAGTTGGGATGAGATTGGTGAGAGAGCTTTGACTGGACCAGAGATGATTCAAGATGCTGCAGAGAAAGTCGTCGTGATCAAGCGTAGATTAGAGACCGCAGTTAGCAGACAGAAGAGTTATGCGGATCCTAGGCACAGAGATGTGGAGTTTCAGGTTGGAGATTTCATTTTTCTGAAAGTATCTCCGATGAAGGGTGTGATGAGATTTGGCAGGAAGGGTAAGTTAGCACCGAGATACATTGGACCGTTTGAGATTCTGGAGAGAGTTGGCACTGTTGCATATCGGTTGGATTTGCCTCTGAGTATGTCACAGGTGCATCCAATATTTCATATCTTGATGTTGAGGAAGTATATCTCAGATCCTTCACACGTGTTGCAACCTGATAGTGTGGAAGTGAGTGAAGATTTGACTTTTGTGGAAGAACCTGTGGCGATCGTAGATTTTCAAGTTCGATAGTTGCGATCGAAGCAGATTCCGATGGTCAAGGTTCTGTGGCGTAGCGACAGAGTTGAAGAGCATACGTGGGAGACTGAAGCTGAGATGCGAGCTTCTTACCCGTATCTCATTCCTTCTTGATCTTTTTCTTTTTAGAATTCGGGGACGAATTCTTGTAAGGGGGGGAAGACTGTAATATCCCGTGTTTTTAAAATATTTTTACACAGTACCGGGATATGCAGAGTTAATGATTTCTGTATTTTATGTGATATTTTTACGAGTTAATATGTATTTAAAACCTATTTTAATTACGGTATATTATTTACAGTGTTTTACGTAAAATTTTCCCGGGACTTGCATTTTCGGGGAAATTTTCACGTAAACAATGTATTATTAATTATTTTAAAGGTATTTACGGACTTGCATGAACTCATACATATTTTTAAATTATTAAATAAAGTCGGTGTGTGCATATTTATTTAATTAGGGTTTATTAATTCCCTAATATTTTATTAAGTATTTAATTGTTTTAATTGTTATTTAATTAATTTTATTTGGTATAAATTATTAAAATATTAATATTTTTATGTGTGTGGTGTATATTTGATGTGTGTAATTTAATATTATTTTAATATATAGTATAAAGTATATATATATACATATATTTGTCAAAATTACAAAAGTTTGCAAAATTACCATTTTGCCCCCGACAGTTTTTCTTCTTCTTCTTCTTCTCCGATCGTTCCCTCACCATTTCCGGTCGCTGTCGTGCCGTTCCTTCACCGTGGGTGTGCTGTCCGGTGTGCCACCATCTTCCCCGACCAGTTTCGCCGCCTGAGGAGGCCGTTTCCGGCGTCGAGAGAGTGATTTTGGCCGGAGAAGCCGAAAATCAACTCACCGTCGATCACGCCGATTCCGGCCACCGTTTTCGACACCGCGGTCTCTTTCTTCTCCTTGAGCTCCGGTGAGTGTTATTCTAGCTTTGGTTTGAGCTAAAATGGTCTAGAATTGCTTAGTTTTCGATTTGTAAAATTCGGCCTATTAGGGTTTTCGATTTTTTTCGAATTGTTCTTGATTGATTCATGCTTAATTCCTTCACAAATGTTGTTCCTAGTAGCTTAATCTACATGTATGAATTTTTGTAGAATTTTTGGAGATTGTTTGGATTTTTGGGTATTTTTGAATATTTTAATATTATTTTCTAATTTTCGGAAATTAATTATTTAAATTATGAAATTGGAGTTTATGGTTGAATTGGGTGTTGAAATGAATCATAGGAATTTATTTGGAATTTTTATGAATTTCTAAGTATTTATTTTTAATTATTGAAGTTTATGTAATTTTGGAAAAATTAGGTTAAATGTGTTTTTAATGGAAATTAATTGGTTAATTGAGTTTAAATATTGATATTATTGATGAATATGTTGAGAAAATTAATTTTGGGTAATTGTATGATTTTTGGTGAATTTTTGAAGTAATTTAGGTATATTTATATATATAGGGGTATTTTGGTAATTTTACCCTAAATTGTCTAAAAATGTAATTTAATTGGTTTTAATATTTATTTAAGGTATAAAAATGATTTCTACAAAATATTTAGTATTTTTAACTAATTAAAACTATTTTTCGTGAATTATTTTCAATTATATATATAATATACGGTTTTTCAAATAAAATGAGTTTTAATCGGTTTTTATAGTGTTTCAAGGTCAATTATGTAATTTCTACGTATGAAATGTATTTCTGTGATTTAAGGATATTTTCGGTATATCTGGAATATTATTCTGTGTTTGTGGACCCCGGTCGGTGGACTGTAGTTTGGAGTCCGACCGTGGGATTTTGATTGTGTTGAGCTCGTTTTTCGAAGTGTGTTTCTTTGCAGGGTCGGCTCTACTCTTTTGAGTAGAGAGATGTCCGTTTTACAGGGGAGGTTCTGTCGGATTTTCGGTAGAATTCTCGTAAAACGTGATATCCAGTCGAACCCTAATTCTGTTTCCGTATTTTAATACTCTAGATTGAATTCTAGGATTTCTGTTAGGTTTATTCTAATGTCGGTTATTTATTGCTTGTTTAGTTGCGCCGAGACCGAGGGCTAGTGGACCAGGCCCGTCGGACCTGTCTCGTGGAGCGCATTAGGTGAGTTACTATATTATATATATATGCTTAGGATGCATGATTTAGAAAAATGCATGTTTTATTTTGACTGAATATGCATAAATAATGTGATTTATATTCAAGTATATTTTTGATATATTTTTGGTATATAATAAATTATATACATGTTTTGTAAATAAAATATATTTAAAATGTTTTTAAATATATTTTTAGTTTAATTCATGATTTGATTGGATTTATTTGACATATATATACTCAAAATATACCTGGTTTATGTTTGGTATATTTCCAGTATATATATGGTTTATATTGTTGATTTATTTAAATTCATGCATCATGTATTTGTGAATGAATGTTTTATTATTTATTAATGATGAAGGATATCAATAGAACGTGCTACCTAGTGGGCAACACTAGGACCGAGTACGTACCGGTACGCCTATAGCTTTAGGCTATATTACTAACTATTTGTGGATATTGATTTAATTATGATTATCGATATGTGAGATGTGGTTTTGGGTGTGATTGCTGGAGCTCGGTTGACCAAGTGTCTCGGGGCCAATCACACTGGCAGTCAGACTGCTGGAGCTCGGTTGACTTAGTGTCTCGGGGGCCAGTCTACTGTCCAAATGGATTAAGTGGATATATTTGGAATAAGTGAGCCTGTATGGCCAGAGTGTTGTTTAACACTATTTTATGAGGTTGCGATATTCTAGGGTTCTATATGATCCTTCATAAAAGATGATTTTCAGATAAAATATATAAAAACGATTTTTTCTGCATCTGTATGAATTGCCTGTATATATACATATTAGACATGTATTATTGACTGTATGCATTGTCATTTAGAGTGTATGTATATATATTATAGTAATTCACTCAGTGAGGTCTGACTCCCCTCCGTTGACTATTTTTCAGGAGAGTCAACTTCCTCAGACCTCAGTAGCAGGTCGATACGCCGGATTTCTTCCGCCCCGACTTCTTTATGTAAATTATCTACTTGAGTCTTATTTATTTTATCTAGACACTGCAGTAGTTGTGAATTACAGTATTGGATTTCGTGTACTTTATTTTAAAGGAGATATATTATGTTAAAACTGGATTGTATTAAAAAGATTTTATGTATGGGATGAGATTTTTATTTAAATCCAGTTGATATGGATAATATAATGATATTATGATTTTTATTTCCGCTACATATTATATTTTTATTGTTATTGTGGCATGCTTTATTTTATTTTTAGGCTTGCTACGGGTTCCGGATTCGAAAGAATTCCCGTTCCCTAGCGCCGGTCATGGCCCCTGTTTCGGGTCGTGACAGTTGTTGTGCCTGTTTTTCGAAGTGTGTTTCTTTGCAGGGCCGACTCTACTCTTTGAGTAGAGAGATGTCCGTTTTACAGGGGAGGTTCTGTCGAATTTTCGATAGAATTCTCGTAAAACGTGATATCCGGTCAAACCCTAATTTTGATTCTGTGTCCAATATTCTAGATCGAGTTTTTAGGATTTTCTGTTAGGTTTATCCTGATGTCTGTTATTTATTGTTTGTTTAGTTGCGCCGAGACCGAGGCCTAGTGGACTGTCACGACCTAAAACAGGGGCCATGACCGGTGCTAGGGAACGGGAATTCTTTCGAATCCGGAACCTGTAGCAAGCCTAAAAATAAAATAAAACATGTAATAATAATAATAACAATATCAAATGCAGCAGAAATGAAAATCATAAATATCACAATAGTATTTTCACCAACTGGATTTAAATTAAATCTCATCTCATATATATAAATCTTTTAATACAAATCCAGTTCACATGATACAATATCTCACATAAATAAAATACATAAAATCCCACAATTTAATTTACCACTATTGCAGTGTCTAGATTATAAAAATAAGACTCAAGTAAGCAGTTTACCGGGGCGGAAGAAATCCGGCGTATAGGCCTGCTACTGAGGTCTGAAGATGTTGACTCTCCTGAAAAATTGTCAACGGAGGGGAGTCAGACCTCACTGAGTGAATTACTATAATATATATACATACACACTAAATGACAATGCACACAATCAACAGTATATATATATCTAATATATATACAGACAATTACACATAGATGCAATAAAATCATTTTATATATATTTATTAAAAATCACAGTTTATGAAGGATCAAATAGAACCCTATGATATCGCAACCTCGAAAATAGTGTTAGACAACACTCTGGCTATACAGGCTCACTTAGTCCAAAATATTCACTTATTCCATTTAGACAGTAGACTGGCTCCGAGACACTAAGTCAACCGAGCTCCAGCACTCTGACTGCCAGTGTGATTGGCCCCGAGACACTTGGTCAACCGAGCTCTAGCAATCACACCACCAAACCACATCACACACATCAAATAATCATAATCAATCAATATCCATAAATGGTTAGTAATATAGCCTAAATACTATAGGCGTATCGGTACATACTCGGTCCTAGTGCTGCCCACTAGGTAGCACGTTCTATTGATATCCTTCATTAATAAATATAAAACATCCATTCACAAATAATTGATGCATGAATTTAAATAAAATAACAATATAAACCATATATATACCGAAAATATACCAAAAGTAAACCAGGTATATTTTGAGTATATATACGTCAAATAAATCCAATCAAATCATAAATTGAGCTAGAAATATATTTGAAAACATTTTAAACATAATTTTATTAGCAAAACATGCATATAATTTAATATATATCAAAAATAAACCAAAAATAAACTAAATATAAACTTAAGAAATAATCAAATTATTTATGCATATTTAATCCAAATAAAACATGCATTTCTAAATCATGCATCCTAAGCATATATATATATAATAGCAACTCACAAATTAGTGCGCTCCACGAGATGGATCCGACGGGCCTGGTCCACTAGGCCTCGGTCTCGGTGCAACTAGACAAACAATAACGACAGAAATCAGAATAACCCTAATAAAAATCCTAGAATTCGATCTAGAATATTAAACACAGAAACAGGATTAGGGATCGATCGGACATCATGTTTTACGAGAATTCTACCAAAAATTCGGCAGAATCTCCCCTGTAAAACGGACATCTCTCTACTCAAAGAGTAGAGCCGACCCTGCAAAGAAACACACTTCGAAAAATAAACACCACATCTCATTCACAACCCCTCGGTCGGACTCCAAACTACAGTCTACCGACCGGGGTCAAAAAACACAGAACAATTCTAGAAATACCAAAAATACCCTTATAACATAGAAATCCATTTTATAAGTAGAAATTACATAATTAACCTTAAAACACTGTAAAAACCGATAAAAACTCATTTTATTAGTAAAATCGTATATTATATATATAATTGAAAATAATTCACGAAAAATAGTTTTAATTAGTTAAAAATACCAAATAATTTGTGAAAATCACTTTAATACCTTAAATAATTATTAAAACCAATTAAATTACATTTCTAGCAAATTTTGTGTAAAATTACCAAAATGCCCTTATATATATAAATATACTAAAATTACTTCAAAAATTCACCAAAAATTATACAATTATCAAAAGTTAATTTTCTCAACATATTTATCAATAATATCAATAATTAAACTCAATTACCAAATTAAAATCAATTAAAAACACAATTAACCTAATATCCCAAAATTACATAAACTTAAATAATTCAAAATAAATACATAGAAATTCATAAAAATTCCAAATAAATTACTATAATTCATTTCAACACCTAATTTAACCATAAAACACAATTTCATAATTTATTTAATTAATTTCCGAAAATTAGAAAATAATATTAAAATATTCAAAAATACCCAAAAATCAAATTAATCTCCAAAAATTCCAAAAAAATTCATACATGTATATTAAGCTAAGGATAACAACATTTGTGAAGGGAGTTTTCATGAATCAATCAATTCAAAGCTCAAAAAAATTAAAAACCCTAATATGGCCGAAATGGAAAATTCGAAACCTAAGCAAATCAAGACCATTTAAGCTCAAACCAAAGCTAGAATCACACTCACCAGAGCTAAAGGAGAAGAAAGAGACCAGAGGTGTCAAAAATGGTGGCCGAAATCTTGGTCGACGGCGTAAAGCTCGAGTTTCGGCAACTCAAGCTATTTCCGGTCAAACTCGACGGAAAAGGGAGTTGCTGGCGGCGGGGAATGGCTGAGGACGAAGGTGGCACGCCAGGAGGCACACCGATGGCAAGGGAATGGGATGGCAGACGACGGTGATGGCGAGGGAGGGCGCGCGGGTTGAAGGATGAAGACGATGGCAATTTTTGTAAATAAACCAAACTTTATATTTTATTTAATATTAAATGTATATATGTATATATATATACTTTATACTATATAATAAAATAATATTAAATTACACACATTAAATATACACCACACACATATAATTTAATATTTTAATAATTTATACTAAATAAAAATAATTAAATAACAATAAAACTAATAAATAATTAATAAAATATTAGGGTAATATTAAACCCTAATTAAATAAATAATTACATGTATACACGGTGTTTAATATTTTAAAATATGTATGAGTTCATGTAAGTCCGAAAATATATTTAATATAATTAATAATAAATTATTTATGTGAAAATTTTCCCGAAAATAAAAGTCTCAGGAAAATTTTACGTAAAGTACTCAAAATAATACACAATAATTAAAATAGGTTTTAAATACATATCAACTCGTAAAAATATCATAATATATATACAAAAATTATTAACACTGCATATCCTGATACAGTGTTAAAATATTTAAAAACACGGGATATTACATGGACCAAGCCCGTCGGACCTATCTCGAGGAGCGCACTAAGTGTGAGTTACTATTCTATATATATATGCATTAGGGTGCATGATTTAGAAATGTATGTTTTATTTTGATTAAATATGCATAAATGGTTTGATTATTACTTAAATTTATTTTTAGTTTATTTTTTATTTATTTTCGGTATATTTTGAATTATATGCATGTTTTGCTAATAAATTAGGTTTAAAAATGTTTTTAAGTATATTTCTAGTTTATGTTGTAATTATATTGGGTTTATTTGACGTATATATATACTCAAAATATACTTGGTTTACTTTTGGTATATTTTCAGTATATATATGGTTTATGTTGCTATTTTATTTAAATTAATGCATCATTTATTTTTATGAATGTATGCTTTATATTTCAATGAAGGATATCGATAGAACGTGCTACCTAGTGGGCAGCACTAGGACTGAGTACGTACCGGTACGCTTATAGCATTTAGGCTATATTACTAACCATTTATGGATATTGATTGGAATTGATTTATCTGATATGTGATGTGATTTGGGAGTGTGATTGTTGGAGCTTGGTTGACCAAGTGTCTCGGGGCCAATTACACTGACAGTCAGACTGCTGGAGCTCGGCTGACTTAGTATCTCGGGGCCAGTCTACTGTCCAAATGGAACAAGTGATCATATATTGGAATAAGTGAGCCGGTGTGGCTAGAGTGTTGTCTAACACTATTCGAGATCGCGATATTCTAGGGTTCTATTTGATCCTTCATGAACTGTGATTTTTAATAATATATATAAAATGATTTTACTGCATCTGTGTGTATTTGCTTGTATACATACATATTAGATATATACTTTGATTGTGTGCATTAACATTTAGTATGCATGTATATATATTATAGTAATTCACTCAACGAGGTCTGACTCCCCTCCGTTGACTAATTTTTTAGGAGAGTCATCATCTTTAGACCTCAGTAGCTGGCCTGTACGCCGGATTTCTTCCGCCCCGGCTTCTTTATGTAAACTGCTTATCTGAGTCTTGAGTTTTATTTTATCTAGACACTGCAGTAGTTACTAAATTATTAAAGAGATGTTGTATTATATTTGAACTGGATTTGTATTAAAGGAGTTTATATATATGTGATAATGAGAATTTGATTTAAATAAAGTTGGTGGGTATTATTTTGATATTTATGATTTTATTCCGCTGCACAGTATTTTATTTAAATGTGTTATTATTGCTATTGCATGTTTTATTTTATTTTAGGCTTGCTACGGGTTCCGGATTCGAAAGAATTCCCGTTCCCTAGCGCCGGTCATGGCCCCTATTTTAGGTCGTGACAAAAAATGTGCAATAAATAAATAAAAATACACTAGAATTAAAACTTAAATTGATATAAAATAAATATTTAATGTCATATCATAAAATAAAATATTTCATACAATATTTAGAGAAAGGTCTCTGACATTAAAAACATCATTCTACAGATACAAACTACTACTACTGTAATTTTCTAGAATACAATAAAAGGTTCAGATAAATAATTTACATAAACTAGCCGAAGCTGAAGAAGTCCAGCTTAAAAGTCTACTATTGAGGTATGAAGATGAAGAATCTCCTGAAAAATAAACAACTGAGATGAGTCAGACCTTACTGAGTGAATTATTATATTATATATACATGCACCTCCTAATGTCATATGCAATCAAGCACCAATATATATATAAATATATTTAGTCATTTCACAGAGATGCTAAAATCACTTTTACATATAATAAATGCTGAAAAATATTTATTTGACTGAAGGATCAACTAGAACCCTAAAACAATCGCAACCTCAAACAAATATCTCACTAGCCACGCAGGCTTACTTAATTTCAAAGAAATTCCCTTATTCCATTTTGGACAGTAGCCTGGCCTCGAGACACTAAATCAACCGAGTTCCAGCAGTCTCACTGGTCCCGAGACATTAGGTTAACCGAGCTGTAGTAACCACACTACTCAATCACATCAATCTCAAATAATCAATCAAATAAAAGTTACCTCAAGTGATTTAATAACTCAACGCTAAAACTTATCACACCGGTACATACACGGTCCTAGTGCTACCCATTAAGTAGCACATTCTATTGATATCTTTCAAATAAACTTAATAATTATTAAAATAATAAAAATGCATAATTTAAATGTAATAGCATCCATTCATAGCAAAATATACTCATCATATACAAAAAATATACCAAAAGTATATAAGTTACATATATTTATATCAAAATAAACCATAATTTACTAAAAATATACCGAATATATATGATGCACATATACTAAATATATACTAAAAACAATTATGCATATGTGTCATATATATATATCAAATATACTAAAAATTTACCAAAAGTATACTAAAAATATTCTTATTCATTTAAAGAAATATTCATATTCAATTTCATTATAAAATTTATGGATGCTAATTTTCATGCATTCTATATGTAATGCTGTCACGACCCAAAATTAGGAGTCATGACTGGCACTAGGGAACAAGAATTCTTTCGAATCCGGAACCCGTAGCAAGCCTTAGAAAAATAAAACATGCAATAAATAAATAAAAAGTACAACTGAATTAAAAATTTTCAAATCGATATATAAAAATAGATATTCGATATCCTTTCATAAATAAATTGATTCATACAATTCAAATACAACTCTCTGAGTATAAACTATCAAACAAAACAATACTCTTCCGATACAATAACATTACTACTACAATTTATAGAATAAAAATCCGAGTTCAAAATATACATTTACATAAAATAGCCGGGACGAAAGAACACCGGCGAAGAACTCTACTACTAAGGTCTGACAATATAAGATCTCTTGAAAAAAAATAATTAAGGGGGGTCAGACCTCACTGAGTGAATTATTATACTATATATAGATGCAATATAAATCATATCTAGTCATACATTCTTATATATATATGCATATACATGCATTTCACACAAATGTCAAACTCTGCTTTTATAAATATAATAAATGCATCAAACATTTATTTTAATACATGAAGGATCAAATAGAATCCTATTAATTGCAACCTCAATAAACCATATCATCACTCTAGCCATACAGGCTCACTTAATTCCAAATAGATCACTTATTCCATTTTAGACAATAGACTGGCCCCGAGACACTAAGTCATCCGAGCTCCAGTAGTCTGACTATCAATGTGATTGACCCCGAGACATTTGGTCAACCGACCTCCAGCAATCACACTATTAATCATATCACATCTCAAATCATAAATCAATCTCAATCAAATCATAATTCACCAGAAGTAATCCTCACTCAATCCTAAATATATCGCATCGGTACATACACGGTCCTACTACTGCCCACTAGGTAGCACGTTCTATTAATATCCTTCATTTAAAATAAATCATCCATACGGGAAAATAAATAGTGTATAATATCATTCAAAATGATAAAATAAATCATATATACACCAAAAATATACCTAAAATAAACTAAGTATATTTCGGGTATATATATGTCAAATAAAATATGAAATATACCAAAGATAAATCAATGATATACTTAGAAACAATTTAAGTATAAATCAGTAATAAAACATGCATTTACTTAGAAATATATCTAAAATATACTAAAAATACGCCTAAAGTACACACATCGTTTAATAAAATATTTACGAATAAATATACATTTAAAACATGTATTTAATTTGACATATATCCAAAATATACTAAAAACAAACCTAAATATCTAACATGCATATATAAAAAAATAAACCCTAAATATACCAATGATATAGTAAATGTATATAAAAAATATGCAAACATATATATCAAGATATACTAAATACTAAAAATAAACTAAAATAATACCAAATTATATTATAAATTAAATCAGTTTTAAAAACATATAATAAAAATGAAAATTTATAAGTCATGCATCCTATATGCAATGCATATATATATAGTATAATAACTCATTGATTCGTACTCCACGAGACAGACTCAGCGGGCTTGCTCCAATAGGCCTCAGTCTCAGTGCAACGAAAAATAAAATAATAACAACCATCAAAATAAATTTCTAACTCTACGTTTCTAGGATTACTATAAAAAGACTCAATTAAAAATTCAAACTAGACTCACACCGGTTATCATGTTTTATAAGAAATCTACCGAAATTTTATCAGAGTCTCCTTTGTAAAACAGATATCTCCCTACAAAAGTAGGGTCAATCATGCACAAAAAACACACTTTTAAAATTATAAAATACTCAACACCTTGGGTTGGGACTCCAAATTCCACGAATCCCCAACCGAGGTTCACAAAACACAAAACCAACAATATTAAACAGTAAAATAATAAAAATCATCAGAAAAACACAAAAATATTTAAAAACCTTTATTTTCTAACTAAAACATAAAAGTCTAATTTAAATAATATTTGATAATAAAAATTTATAAATGGAATAAAATCCCGATTTTACAATTAAATTAACATAAATTGTAAATAATATTTAATATCACAATTTAACATCACAAAAATAATAATAAAATACACATTTAGCCTCAAAATAATAAATACACCTATTATTGACATAATATTCTAAAATTATCACAATTAACTAATAAAATCTCAAATATTATATAACATTAATAAAAATTCAATTTTTACAATTATTCAACATAACATAATAAAATTCACATTTAATTGCTTAAATAGTTTAAATATATAATAAAATTAGTTTAAAACCCATTTTATTTCCAAAATAATATATAATATATTATTTGAAAATAATTTTTCAAAAATTAGTATTAATTAGTTAAAAATAGTAAATAATTTGTAAAAAAATCATTTTAATACTTTAAATAATTATAAAACCAACTAAAACATAATGTTTAACTATAATCTTAACAAAATTACAGATTTAACCCTATACTACAAAATATCCAATATACTAAATAATTTCCTCAAAAATTATATAAAATCATTAAAATTATTTAATCAACATATAATATACTAATATCAACCAAAACACATTTTTATCCAATAATTTCAACAAAAATACATATTTAATTTAATAACTCAAAATATGCATAAATTATATAAAAATTCCATAAAAACTATATAAATTCATAAAAATTGTTTTATCAACAAATAACATTCTAATATCAACTAAAACACAAAATTAAACTCTAAATTCAACCAAAATACATATTTAACTCAATATTCCAAAATTTACATAAACTATAAATATTTATAAAAATTATATAATAATCCCAAAAATTAATTTCTCAACACCAAAATTAATAACAATAAATAATAAAAATAATTTAACCAAATTCATAATTTAATTAATTTATTTACGAAAATTAATTAAATAGTATTAAAATAATAAAAAATTCACCAAAATTAAAATAAATTCCAAAAATTATAAAAAAAAAATATTCATGAAGCTCAAGCTATAAGGATCATCATTTCTAAAAGAAATCATCAAAAATCAACTAAACTCAAGTTAAAAAAAATAAAAAAGAAATTAGACATAAATTAAAAATTACCTAAAACTCACAAACGATTAGCTTTGAGCTTCAATCAAGCTCGAAATCAACTTCCCCTCAACTCAAGGAGTCGACCGAGCCAAGGAAGTTGAGCTCCCGCCCTCGAAAAGTCACCGGCGACTGTTGCACCATGCTGCTGCCAGTGCTGCTTCTGCATGCTGTCTTTCGGTGAGGAGGAGGGCGAGAAGGTAGCGAGTTGATGGCAAAGTTCAGGGGTGGAAGACGGTAGCTCGATGGCTTGAGCAATGCGAGGAAGAAGAAGATGCATAGTAACAAGAGGGGGTCGGGATTTGCGGGAGAAAGGGAAAGAAAAAAATGGTTATGCACATGTTTTGTATATCTATATATATTCACATGCTCACAATATAATCACACACACATAAAAATAAACACATAAATATCATTTAAAAGTAACAATAATAATAACCATAATTATTAAATAATTAAGAATACAAATAATGTATATTTAATAAAATAAAAATAATAGAAATAGTAATGCACATAAACTAGTGTTATTAAAATAATACTAATGATAAAAATAAAAATAGTAACCATCATAATAATAACGCAAAACACATTTGAAAATAATAATAATATAGATAATATTCATGAAATAATTTAATAATGCACTAATATCAATCAATAAAAATAAAATAATAATGACGTACTCAAAATATTAATAATAATCAAAATATTAATATTAAAATAATACTATGATAATAATATCGCATGATAATTATAATAATAACTCACAATAAAATAATAATGACAATAATAACATTAATAATAGTAGTGGAATAATTTAAAAAATAATAATACTCAAATCACGTCAATTAATAAAATAATGTTAGTACTTAAAAATAATATTAAAATAACCATACTCTAAATTAACGTTATAAAAATAATAGTATTCGAAATTAATAAATATATACATAGTGGAATTTAAATGTCTAAAATAATAAGTTCCAAAATAATATATTTATGTAAAAAATTCAATTAAATATAAAATAATAATAATTAATCACAAAATAGTAAAATAATTAAATTTTATTTTTAAATTTTATTAACATTGTATATTTCATTATATAATAAAATAATTTAAAAATCATGGTTATTACAAATACATATATAAGATAATAACTCATAAGTTTATGCTTCTCGAGATTGGCTCGACGGGCTTAGTCCGATAGGTCTCGATCTCGACGCAACTAGAAAATAAATATTAGTATCAATCAGAATAAATTTTGAACTTATACTTCTAAAAGAGACTCGATTTGGGAATCCAAAACTTAGACAAATACAGAAATTCAAAATCGACCCAACATCAAGTTTTACGAGAATTCTACTAAAAATTCAGCAAAACCTCCTCTGTAAAACTGACATCTCTCTACTAAAAAGTAGAGTCGATCCTATAAGAAAAACGTACTTCAAACACCACAAACTCAACACTTTGGATTCGGACCTCGAACTGCACAATTCCCAACCGAGGTTCACAAATTCACCAAGAATACAAATAAAATAGTAAATACATTAAAAATCATTAAATTCTATAAATATCCTCAAAATACCAAAATATAATATATTTAAACAATAAAACACCAAATACAATTATTTTCACAATAATTAAATAAAAATCTTAAATAATAATATAATATTAATAAAAATTCAATTTTTTAATAATTCAATATAAAATTGTAAAATTTCACTTTTATATACTCAAATAGCTTAAATATATATTAAAAGTAATTAAAAATCCAGTTAATCACCAAAATAGTAAATAATATATTATATGAATATAATGTTCAAAAATTAGTATTAATTAGTTAAAAATAGTAAATCATTTATAAAAATCATTTAATACCCAATATAATTCTAAAATCATTTAAAACATATTATTTAACTATAATTTTCACAAAATTACACAATTAACTCATAAATACAAAATTTACATAATATAAATAATATTCTAAAAAAATTATATAAATTCACCAAAAATTATTTTAAAAATTCTAAAATTATTAACTCAAATTACTAACACAAATTCAACTAAATTTCCAATAAAAATAATTAATTAACATAATTATCAAAAATTCAATATTTAATATTAAAATAATCAAAAAATTACCCAAAATTTAAATTAATTCAAAAAAATACACAAAAAAATATATTTTAGAAGTTTAAGCTACCACAATCAACATTTGTGAAACAAGTTTGCATGAATAAAAAATAATCAAGCTCAAAAAAAATAAAAACCCTAAAACACATAAACTAAAAATCGAAGATATCTAAAAATCTAGAAGATTTAAGCTAAAAAGGAGCTCGGAAATGAATTTACCGGTGGAAAACCATTCAAAAGAGTTTGGTTTGGAGTCCTGAGGTGGCCGGAATCTCGTTGGCGTTGTTGGAGGTCAATTTTCGACGATAGGCGATGGCTGGAGATGTCGGACGGCAATTGGAGACATCTGAGGTTGATGGCGGTCGACGGTGGCAGTTGGGGTGGGTCCGGCATGGGTTGTGAAGGCTGATCAAAGAAGAAGAAGAAGATGATGATGATGATGAAGATGATGATGAAGGTGTTGACCCGTTTTTAATTTTTGACTTTTTCTATTTTTTAAATTAAATTATGAAATTAACAAATTACCCTTCCATCAAATTTAATAATAATAATAACCTTAATACATGTAAATAATAAAATTTTCACATAAAATAAATTATTTTTACCTAAATAATATCTTAGAATAAAATACATAAATAATATTAGTAATTAATAATAATAATATATAAATAAAATTTAAAATTATTAACATAGCATATCTTAAAATAATATTATTTTATTTAAAATACTGGATCATTACAATTTATCTTTTAATAGAGATCGAATATATAACTTTACCTTATAATATCTTTTATTTTATAATATATATCATATGATCCACTAAATTATAAAAAAAATAACTTGTTGCAACGATATTTAGACTCAACTAAGAGGGAGATTGGCATGTATCAAAATACACCAAGTATTCTTTGGCAAACAGTGCTTAAAAATTACAATTCTTTCCAAAAAAAAAATCAAAAAATTAAATTACAATTAAAAAAATTAATATATAAATAGACTCTTCAACTCAAAATATGAGGTGAAATAAATTTAATTAAATTCAATTTTAACTTTTTTAACAAATACTTCAAAATTATTATTTAAATGACAAATCAATTCAATTTATCCTAAAATTAGGCGTGTGATTCTTACTTAATAAATTTTCTTATTTTATTTCTCTAAAAATTAGCCCTAATTTTTTTCCCCAAAATTCTAAATTTTTTTCTCTCACCTTCCTTTTTCTCTCCGCTGCTCTGCATGTCTTCCTCGGCGGAGACGCCATGATTTCTCCATTTCTTCTTCATGAATCCAATTCATCACCAAAACCGCCATGTTAAAACCCCTTCTCAAATCTCGATTTCCATTACTCCTCCCCAAGAAACACCTCCATCAACTGTTGTTAGGGACGACTTGGGTCTCGCGTTCAATACCATCAGTTGAAGATGAGGATTTCAACTACAGATTCAAAATTGAAGAAGGCACAGCTTTTTCTATTTCTGCTGCTAGGGACGGCGGAGCAAAGGTGAATGAGGTGGCGGTGGGGAAAGGAAATTGGGTTTCATGGTGGTAGGGAGGGTGGTGGTTGGAGTTCTGGGATTTGGCTTTGGATATTCTCATTTCTCAACTAATCATATTTTCAATTTTATATTCTTCTTCTTTTTCATTTCTCAAGAAAAGAATTTGAAATTATGGAATTTGGTTTCTTTACTTGATTACAAATTCAGTAAATAGAGAGAAATTATTTCCTGGAAATTCTTTGTTTTCCCATTGCTAAACAAAACAAGGAAAGCATCTAACTGCGAATGCAGTGGCTTTTTTTTTCCTCTGCTGATCAGTGGATTATGCTTTGGAGATAGAAAGTACTAAATTTTTTATTTCATTTTTGGTCATTTTCATTTTGATGTTAATTTTTGGATTATTTTGTTTCTTGTTCTGTTTTATTAGTCATTGTGAATGCAGCAAATGCCTGATGTGCAAAAGAAATTACTAAAATTTGAGTCTTTATGTGGTTTGGTTTACATTGAAGGAATTTGATGAGTGGGTCTACTAAATTTAGATGTTGGTTTACTAAATGGCGGTGTTGGTGCATTTCATTTGGAGTCTCAAGATTCAAGAGTAATATAGCATGTAAGACTTGTAAAAATAACAGGCCAAGGAGAAGAGAAGAATAGTGGGGTAAGCTGTAAGCAAAGCAGCTTCAGTTAATTTTTATGAACTGCAAATTCGTTTTTAACCTTTTTACTCTGTTTTTTTTTTTTTTTTTGACAGAAAGCATTGGTAGAAGAAGATTGACTTAGTTGCCTTCTTCACTGCCAACAAAGAACAAAATTTTATTCCTTATGTTTGTATAGCAATTTTATTCCCAAATCTTTAAACTTTAATCTTTTTTGGGTTAATGATTGATATATATATATATATATATAGTTCAATTTTAAATCCATTTTTTCTTTTTAATAAATTTGTTTTGAAATAATAATCTTTATTGATAATAGATATGGTGATTTTTTGGAATATAATGGTGGTCACCAAAGTGACCGGCAAGAATTTCTTAGATTTAGAAGAAGAATTTTTATGGGTTTGAAAAAAAAAAGGAAAAGAATAAAAAGAAAAGGGACATAAAGAAGGAAAGAGAAAAATATAAAACATTTCTGCAGATTTAAAAGAATAAAGAATTTTTTTTTAAGGAATTAATAAAAAATTAAAAGATAAACTTTAAAGAATAACAAAAAAAAGGTTTGTTATTTATTCACTTCACGCTCTTTAAGAGCGTTTGTATCATAAACATGTCTTCAATTCAAATTTTAGTGTTAATAGATTTGAAAAATGAAAGTTTTGGACTAATTTATTGAAAAAGATTAAATTGAACTTATTTGACCCTGTTAAAAAGTCTATTTATGTATTAGTCAAAAAAAAAAAACAAAATAGCATTCCTTATCAACAATACAACTAATAGCTTGCAAGTGTTCTTCTTAACTACTAGCTTGAAATGGAGAGTTAAAAGTAGTCAGGGAAAAGAAACCTTACTTTTTTAATGACAGATGTTTTACCATAATGTTTATGGAAAAAAATAATGGCTAAATACTCTTTTTAATCCCTAAACTTTATTCTATTGGTCTATTGCATCTCTTAACTTTTAAATTTGTCTATTATATATTTTAACTTCTATTTTATGTTTACATCACTCATAATTTAGAGTATTGTACAGAATATACACTAACGTATCAAATATCATGTCAACATGATAATTTTTTTCACCTCTAAATTTTACCATTTTAGTCTATTGTACCCCTTAATTTTTAAAAAATTACCGATTGCACTTTTCAACTTTTATTTGGTGTTTATATCACTATAGTGCTATAGTGACAAATGCGTTTGAATTTATTTAATTTCAATCGCTTATCTACACTGACAATGCATGCGTTTAATAGAAAATTAACATGTTAAGTCATGAATGATATAGATATAAAATAGAAATTAAGATGTGTAATAAGTAAATTTAAAAATTAAGAAGTGCAATAAATCAAAAGAGTAAAGTTTGGGGTGGAAAGGAGCATTCCGCCAAAAAAAATTTCATATGATCTATGTACAACAAACAATAAATGAACTTCACCACGCATTAGACAAGCCACTCTATCTGTGATGAACAATTCGGGAAATTGGTTATCTACTCTATCTAAACTTCTAAAGTACGTATTCACCAGGTAACTAAAGTAGCACATGCTTTGTTGCTACAAACATCAGTATCAACGAATAATTTTGCTTGCATGTTAACCCTTTAAAGATGATGGAGTTCGAATCTTTTTGCATGTTATTCTTTTTTAAGATAATGGCGTCCGCCATATGAAAAGACAAATCCAAGGGATGCAAGCATTCCAATCAGATATCCAGTCATTGCACCATATGTTACACACATTGGCCATTCCTGAAAATAGGAAAACAAGAAATATGAAATCTCAAAAGCAACCCTATGGTTAGTTAGAAATAAGGGATACAGGACAACATCAGAAACAGCACAGATTGTAATATGAAACAAAGTATCACGCATGTAATAATTTATGACAGCACATAGGTGGAGACAGTGAGAACAAATTAGAAAATGATAGAGATGGCCTATGATAGATGGAAATTGGAATTGAGAAAACAAAAAAAAAAAGGAACAGTACCTACCACGGCCTTTCTGAGTCAAGTGGCATAGGCCAAGCCCCAAACCAAGCTGCGATTAGCCCCATGTGCCAGTATACAGATCATATAATCTAAAGATCCATGTGGTCTAACAAGAAACAAAATTTAAGTTGAAGGTGAGTACCATAAAAGATTGCAGAGCTGATTCAATTAGAAACTTTGTGGATACAATTTAATTATGCTGCTGCCATCTTAAGTTTTTAAACATACAATTAGTTGCTTTCCGTTCAACTTTATCAATCAGACTGCAGCTAACCAGTGATTCTCTTATTTTCACAAGTTTCTTGAGCATCTGATAAATTCCCAGGGAAGAAAAAGAAGAAAGGGTCTGTAATATCCCGAATTTTTAAATATTTTTATATTGCATCGGGATATGTAATGTTAATAATTTTTGTATATATATTTATGATATTTTATGAGTTTGTTGTTTGTTTAAAGCTAATTTTAATTATTTTATATTATTTTAAGTACTTTATGTAAAATTTTTTCGAAAATTATATTTTCGGGGAAATTGAAACGTAAATAATTTAATACTATTTATTTTGACTAATTTTATGAATTTGCATGAACTCATATATAATTTTAAAGTACTAAAATAAAATGTATATATGTGTATTTATTTAAATTAATTAGAGCTTAATTAATTTTCTTAATTTTATTATTTAATTTTTGTATTAATTAATTTTAAGTGTATAAATTATTAAATATATTAAAATATTTGTGTGGTGAGTATTATTTGTGTGTGGGAATATATATATTACTATAATATAGTGTATACATATATATATATATATATATATATATATATATATATATATATATATATATATATATATATATATATATATATATATACACAAATTTTAATCAAAAAACAAAAAAAAACAAAAGTTGCCTTATTTATGATTTTGCCCCTCCTGCATCTTCTTCTTCCCAATGCCATTTCCACCATTTTCAGCCACTTTCAAGCTGGTTTTCTTGCTGTTACTATGCCCCTCAGCCTTCCACCTCCAACTCCAGCCATTTTCATCACCTGAAACACTCTTTTCTGACGAGTTTTGGCCGGATTTTTATCAATGAGCCAAAAATCAACTTAGCTCCGACCAAGCACTTTCCGGCCACCAAATTTGATGCCGTCGGTCTCTATCTTCTCCTTGAGCTCTGGTGAGTGTGATTCCAAGCTTTGTTTCACTTGATTTGGTCTAGAATTACTTAGGTTTCAATTTCTTTAAATCAGCCATTTTGGGTTTCGAATTTTTTTTAGCTTCAATTTGATTGATTCATGAAAACTTTCTTCACAAAATTTGTTTCTAGAAGCTTAATCTACATGCTGTAATTTTTTTAGAATTTTTGGAATTTATTTTAATTTTTGTGAATTTTTGATTATTTTATTATTATTTTCTAATTTTCGAAAATTAATTAATTAAATTATGAAATTGTGTTTTATGGTGATTATAGGAGTTGAAATGAATTATAGAAATTTATTTGTAATTTTTGTGAATTTTTATGTATTTATTTGGAATTTATTAAGTATATGTAATTTTGAAAAATAGGGTTAATTATGTGTTTAATTGAAATAAATTGGTAAATTGAGTATATTTATTGATATTATTGAATTATATGTTGAGAAATTAATTTTTGAGTAATTATATAATTTTTGGTGAATTTTTGAACATTTATAGTGAATATATATATATAGGGGTATTTTGGTAATTTTACACTAAATTGGTTAAAAATGTAATTAAATTGGTTTTAATAGTTATTTAGGGTATAAAAATGATTTCTGCAAATTTTTAGTATTTTTAACTAATTAAAACTATTTTTCGTAAATTATTTTCAAATTATATATAATATACTATTTTTCTAAATAAATGGGTTTTTATTGATTTTTAGTATGTTTTAGGGTTAATTACGTAATTTGGATTTATAAAATGTATTTTATTATATAAGGGTATTTTCGATATTTTATAAATATTTTGTGAATTGTGAACCTCGATCGGTGAATTATAATTTGGAGTTCGACCGAGGGATTTTGATTGTAATCCTGTGTTTATTTCGAAGTGTATTTCTTTGCAGGACTGACTCTACTCTTTGAGTAGAGAGATGTCTGTTTTACAGGGGAGGTTCTACTGGATTTTCGGTAGAATTCTCGTAAAACATGATGTCCGGTCAAATTTCTATTCTAAATCTGTGTCTAAAATTCTAGATTGAGTCTTTAGAATTTTCGTTAAATTTATTCTGATTTCATGTTGTCATTTGTTTGTCTAGCTGCGTCGAGACCGAGGCCTAACGGATCAAGCCCGCCGAGTTTGTCTCGTGGAGTGCTAACATGTGAGTTATTATACTGTATATACATGCACTTCATATAGGGTGCATTATTTAGAATTTTTCATTTTCATTGTATGTTTTAAAAAATGATTTAAATTATAATATTTTTGGTATATCTAGGGTTGCATTCTTATATATATGCATATTAAATAATTATGCATGTTAGTTTGATATACGCACATTAAACAATTAGGTTTATGTTCAATACATTTGAGTAATATACATATGTTTTAAAATGTACACTTAGACATAATTATTTTATTAAATGATTAGTATACTTTAGGTATAGTTTCAGTAGATTTTAGGTTTATTCTTAAATAATTGCATGTTAAATTATAAACCTACACTTAAATTATTTTTAAGTTTATTTTTGGTATATTTTTGATTTATTTCCGAATAAATAAATGTTTTATTATTAAATTAAACCTAACACATTAGTGGTATATTTAGGGTTTATTTTTGATATATGCATGCTAGATAATTAAGTTTATTTTTAGTATATTTGTGAATATATGTTAAACACAAACACGTATTTAAATGAATATTTATACATAAATGGTTTATTAAATGATTTGAGTACTTAGGGTATATCTTTTGCATATTTAAGTATATTTTTAAGATAATGCATGTTATATTATTGTTACTCATTTAAATTGTTTTTAACTATATTAATGATTTATCTTTAGTTTATTTCATATTTTATTTGACATATATATATATATATATATATATGCTTGAAATATACTGGGTATTTTAGGTATATTTTTGGTATATATATATATGGTTGGTTTTACTATTATGAATATTGTTCTACATTAATTATTTTCCGAATGAATGATTTATTCGAAGTGAAGGATATCAATAGAACGTGGTTCCTAGTGGGCAGCACTAGGACCGTGTACGTACCGGTACGATAGATAAGGATTGAGTGAGAGTTAAAATTGGGTAATTATAATTGATTTGACTAAGATTAATGGTATGTTAGATAGTGTGATTGCGGGGCCAATCACACTGATAGTCGGACTGCTGGAGCTCGGTTGACTTAGTGTCTCGGGGCCAATCTACTGTCCATAAGTGAATTGAATGATCTATTGGGTTGATTGAGATGTGAGGTGATAGATAGTGTGATTGTTGGAGCTCGGTTGACCAAGGGTCTCGGGGCCAATCACACTAACAGCTAGACTGTTGGACCTCAGTCGACTTAGTGTCTCGGGGCCAGTCTGCTGTCCAGATTGAAATAAGTGTTCTATTTTGAATCAAGTGAGCCTGTATGGCTAGAGTGATGATGAGATTGTTTGAGGTTGTCATTATTTAGGGTTCTATGGATCCTTCATGAATTAAAATAAACATTTTCTACATTTAGTATATTTATAAAAGCAGAGTTTGACATTCGTGTGAATTGTGTGTATATACATACATATATAATAATGTCTGATTGTTATGGTTTAATTTGCATGTATATATAGTATAATAATTCACTCAGTGAGGTCTGACCCCCCTCAATTATTTTTTTCAGGAGATTGTATATCGTCAGACCTTAGTTGTAGAGTTCCTTGCCGGTGTTCTTCAGTCCCGGCTATTTTATGCAAATGTATATTCTGAACTTTGAATTGTATTCTAGAAACTGCAGTAGTAGTGTTATTATATTGGAAGTGTATTATTTTGTTTGGATATTATATACTGTGAGAATTTGTATTTGAACATTGTACGAATATGTATTCATTTATAAAAGGATTTGGAGTATTTATTTTATATATTGATTCAGAAAATTTTTAATTTGGTCGTACTTTTATATAATTATTGCATGATTTTATTTTCTAAGGCTTGCTACGGGTTCCGGATTCGAAAGAATTTTCGTTCCCTAGCGCCGGTCATGACTTCTAGTTTGGGTCGTGACAGGGTCCATAAAGCTGCTTATATCTGAATTATGGCTATAGTCCATTAGCAACTGCGTAGAGGAACCGTTCCTGTCATTTGGTAAGGGAATACAAGCATTATGGGGAATTTTTTAATAGAAATACGAAAATGACTTCCCAACTCAAATCAAGTGATGCATAGTGAAAAGACACTAGGTGATACGATTCTCAAAAGGGTAAATTTGTGAAGTCTACACATCAATAAAGTCAAGTACAAAACTTAGACGAATTTTTGGGTTATTTTCTGTTTTAGAATCAATAAAGAAGATTCAAGAATATTCTAAGTCAAAGTCAATAAGTCAAAGTCAAATTCAAAGTCAATAAGTCAAAAGTTAATGGTTAACATCCAACTTGACATGTGACACGACATGCTTCAAAGCATAGTTGTCATGAGTTGTCAATTTGACTTTTAAATGCTTAGTTGTCATGAGTTGTCAATTTGACTTTTCAAAATTTAGTTATCATTAGTTGTCATATTTTTGAAGGGATCCTATTTAGTAAAAGATTTTCCTTTATAAATGTTTTTAGGAATATGTAAGAAAACATATTCCTTCAAGGGTTAGGATGTTTACATGTCTATATAAAGGCCATAACAATGTTGGACGAAATGGAACAAATTTTATCAATTAAATTTTAATTCTTGTGAGGTTAAAATCCTTCTCTTTTATTTTTAAAAGAACTTTTGTGAATTTATTAAGTGAAGACTTGGTATATTCAAACTTAGTTTAATTTAGTCTTAAAATTAACTTTGTTAATCTTAGGTTTATATTAAACAACCTTTAATTCTTTATAATTAAGGTTCTTAAGTATAGGTTATTTAAGGGTATTGTTGGGGATTAGAGTTTCTTTTTACTTGATTTATGAACGATCCTTGGCAAAATTATCAATATTGAATACGGGTTTGGTATAAGTTAATTACGTTTGTATCACCAGGGATCTGAAAAGTACACAAAATAACAGCATTTTCTAAAATGTAAATGAGACAATTAAGGAAAGCCTAATCTGCAAATATACTCCTGATCAACATTGGAAATCTTAAGTTGAAGGTTGGGGGTTCAATTTCCCCCCCACCCACAGCCTCCCCCAAATTTCTCTGGTAAAAAAAATTGACCTAGGGACAAGTATTTAGTAAGGCTAGGCCATGTATCTAGGAGAAAAGAGATATTGCCCCAATTTAATAAATTCCTTCATCTTCTGAAGTACCAAACTGATGATCCTTCAAATATCTTTATATGAAACAAATATTTTATGGTTAAGTGATTAATGCAAGGAACTATGGTGTTCGAAAACTTAATTTGTATATGCAAATATACATTGCCAATGCGGCCATGATGAACCAAATACACAAGCTGCAGGGACAAACTGCCAAAGACAAGTTGTTCAAAAATATCATAGAGGAACTGACAGGGGAAACAAAAAATGTTCAACTAACTTGAATTTGTACAATAATAATACTTAATTTTTTCTACACAAAGCCAATAGATTGGCAAAAACAAAAATATAACTTCACTTATATGAGTCTTAACATGTAACAAATAATACTTGAGGAATTTTCACCACATGAATGAATTTTACAATGGTATATACAACAAAGAGGTGCATTCCTCGGATCAATGAACATTTTAACTTGAAGGCATGAAATAGAATACAACAAATGGGTTTATTAAGTTTGAATTTTCAAACTACATCATTCAAATGGTTAAGAAACTGGAATAGCAGTGCATAGAACAATGAACACTTACTGTGAATGATGACATAAGAAGAGACCAATTAATGGTCTTTGGTAAGTACCTGTCTCCAATAATAAAAGAGACAATCAACACTCTTGTAGATTTCAAACCACAAAAGAAATAATAATGACAGATTAACTCCATGCTATATCATTAGTAATAAAAGAATTTATGTAAATAATATACATAAGTTTCTATCTTCATAATTCTGACACATGAATCATAGTTGAGGTTGGACAGCCACCACCATCATTGAAACTCAATATTCCAACTGAATTTAACCACTTTATTTTAGAAAAGGCCAACAAATAAAATATTTGAAACAAGCAGGGGACTTAAGTATGTGATAGTGATGTAATTCTTCTAGGGGACTACAGAATGCAAACCCCTTCACTTCCAACCTCAACTTGTATTTCCATTTTCAGAATTAATTTAACACATATGAATCCATTGATCAATATACCATATACTGGATACCAACAGGTGCACCCAAAACAATTGCTCCAAGAGCATTCACTAGAGCCCCTACAGAATTGAAAATACAAAACATAAGGTCAGTACAAATAGATAAAACAGCAGAGTAAAAAACTTGCAATAGTAGGGGAAAATAAAAGCAAGGGCTAAAAGTAAATATGCGGCAAATGCCAATCAGCCACATATGACAATTGATCAAATTATATATGCTCTTATCCAAAAAAAATAAAAAAATGTACAACCAGAGCTTGGCTAGTTAACTGATGAGTGGCTATCCACATAGGAGATAACCAAGGTTTAATGAGACATAGTAATTCTAACAGTACTAGTAGCACTAATAAATCTGGCATTGCCCAAAATTTGTATCAAGCCATAGTCAATTTGACCATGTTATCAATTATCCATCACCTGCAAGACATCTAAAAGGATTTTACCAAAGGAAAATGGTTGACACAACTAGGTAAGTCGCTAAATTGATAAAAGATCATTAACTGCAAAGTACTGCTAGCAAAAGCTTCCTTTTACAAAAAGCATTTGACATGATGAACTTTGAATCTGTAAAGTGTATGTGTAGAAATTCAAACCTCAATATGTCTGAGGCTAACCAATTTTCATAAAATCAATGCACGTTGGAACTATAATAAATTTCATCCGAAAAAAAAAAAAAAAAGAACTGGATGCACACTAATTAGCATTTATTAGCTCTATATTTCGACGAGTATTTATATACCAACCAACAGAAAGAACCAATACTCATCGTCCTATAGCTTTCAGGTAATGTAACAACACATTCCAACAAAATATATATTACAAATAAATTACGATGAAACAGAACAATAATTATTAAAACTTGTTAGGTTCATGAAAATGATACAAACACTTTAAAATTTAGAATCTTTAGACAAAAAAGAAAATTTTTAATCCTTTTCCCCATTTCAAATTCCCAATATTTTCACAACAACAGAACAAGAAAGCAACAAAAGAAAACACATACAGAGCATTGCCCTGGATTCAAACGAAACCGACTGAAAAGAAGAATAGCAATTGAAGTCTCCACAATCTAAAATTTCAAAATAAAAAGAAACATATTATATAAAAATTTGGTCACAGTTGCAATCAAAATCTAGACAGGATAGGAAAGTTCCGAGATGAGAAGAAGGGTGCGTGATGGATCAGAGATTAGATTGATGGAGTTGAGATCGTGGGCAACCCATAATGCTATTGCTAAACCAAGTGCAGAGATCAGATGGACTAAAAATGCTTGCAGAGTCAGACATTGATCGTGAAGATGAAGAAACCTCTGCCTTTGATGCTTTTGTACTACTTTTTTTCTTCTTCTCCTCCTCCATGTTCTAGTTTTTGTGCTACAACAATTTTTTGATGCTTCAGCTCAGCAACAGCAAGCATCCGTCAAGGGATGTACATGAATGGGCTGAGATAGGCCTTTTGTAACAATTGACAATGTCCACTCTTTAAGAGTCCAATTTTTTATTGGGGTTTTTTTATAAAGAGATTTTTATCCAAATGGACACTTTTTTTTTTATTAATTAAAATATCGAGAGTTTTCATTTTTTACTTATTTTATCCTTTTTATTTATACTTATGCACATTTTATTTACAAATATTCAGTATTCTTTCTTTTACTTAATTTTCTTCTCTTATTTTTATTTTTTTTTCTTTTCATTTTTTATTTTTATTCTCTTTATTTACTTTTCTCTTTTTTAAAATTTTATTTTTTTCTTTTTCTTTATTTTTTATATTTATTCTTTCCTCCTTCCTTTTTTTATTTTTATTTTCTCTTTATTATTTTTTATTTCTCTTTTTTTCTTATTATTTTTTATTCTTTCCTCCTTTTTATTTTTAATTTATCTTTAAATAAGTTAAAAATAAGGAATATAGCTAATATGTCAATACTTTTAAGTTATAGCTAATAAATAAAAAAATAAAAAATAAAGGAATGTGGAAAGAATCAAAAGAAAAAAATAATAAGAAAAAAAGAGAAATAAAAAATAATAAAGAGAAAATAAAAAAAGGAGGAAATAATAAATACGAAGAAAGAAAAAAAATAAGGAAAAAAAAATAAAATTTTAGAAAAAAGAAAAATGAATAAAAAATAAAAAAATAAAGAGAATAAAAATAAAAAAGAAAGGTGTCATGATCCAAATCAGGGGCCATGACCGGCGCTACGGAACGAGGATTCTTTTGAATCCGGAACCCGTAACAAGTCTTAAAATAAAATAAAACATGCAACAATAATAATAACATAAATAAAGTATTATACAGCGAAAATAAAATCATAAATAAAAATAAAATAATCTGTTAATGAAATTAAATCGAACATCCTCATCTTATATATAAATAAACTTTTAACATAAATTCCAGTTCAAATATTTGAAATACATAACTCACACAAATATAATATATAAGCCTCACAACTGTTTACAACTACTGCAGTATCTAGATTATAAAATAAAGCTCAAATAAGCAATTTACATAGTGAAACCGAGGCGGAAGAAATCTAGCATATGAGTATGCTACTGAGGTCTAAAGACGATGACTCTCTTGAAAAATAGTCAACGGAGGGGAGTCAGACCTCACTGAGTGAATTGTTATAATATATATACAAACATACTAAATGACAATGCACACAGTCAATAGTATATATAATAAATATATATACAGGCAAATACATATAGATGCAACAAAATCATTTTATATATTTTTACTGAAAATCATTGTTTATGAAGGATCAAATAGAACTCTAGAAAATCGCAACCTCAAACAGTGTTAGACAACACTTTAGCCATACAGGCTCACTTATTCTAAATAAATTCACTTATTCCAGTTGGACAGTAAACTGGCCCCGAGACACTAAGTCGATCGAGCTTTAACAGTTTGACTCTCAATGTGATTGACTCCAAGACACTTAGTCAATTGAGCTCTAGCAATCACACTTCCAAATCACATCACACATCAAATCAAATCAATCCGATCAATATCCACAAATAGGTTAGTAATGAAGCCTAAATACTATTAGTGTACCGGTACGTACTCGGTCCTAGTGTTGCCCACTATGTAGCACGTTCTTTTGATATCCTTCATTAATATATAAAACATACATTCATAAATAAATGATGCATGAATTTCAATAAAATAGCAACATAAACCATATATATATTAGAAATATACCAAAAGTAAACCAGGTATATTTCGAGTATATATATGTCAAATAAATCCAATATAATTGCAAAATAAATTAGAAATATATTTAAAAATATTTTAAGTATAAATGTTTAATAAAACATGCATATAATTTAAAATATACCAAAATATACCAAAAGTAAACCTAAGTAATAATTAAATCATTTATGCATACTTTATTAAAATAAAACCATACATTTCTAAAACATGTACCCTAAACATATATATATAAAATAACAACTCACTGTTATTGCGCTTCTCAAGATGGGTCCGATAGGCCTGGTCCACTAAGTCTCGGTCTCGGCGCAACTAAACAAAAAAACGATAGCAGAAAATCATAATAAATCTAACAAAAATTCCTAGAAAATTGATCTAGAATACTAGACACAAAATTAAAATCAGAATTCGATCGGATATCACGTTTTACGAGAATTCTATCGAAAATTCAACAGAACCTCCCTTGTAAAATGGATATCTCTCTACTCAAAGAGTAAAGCCAGTTCTGCAAAGAAACACTTTGAAATAATTCAATTCACAACCCCTCGATCGGACTCCAAACTATAATTCACCGATCGAGATCCACAATTCACAAAATAATACAGAAATATCAAAAATTCCCTTTAATAATAAAAATACATTTTATCAATCCAAATTACATAATTAACTCTAAAACATGTTAGAAACCGATAATAACTCATTTATATAGAAAAATCGTATATTATATATATAATTTAAAAATAATTTATGGAAAATATTTTTAATTAGTTAAAAATACTAAATAATTTGTAAAAATCATTTTTATACCTTAAATAACTAGTAAAACCAATTTAATTACATTTTTAACCAATTTAGTGTCAAATTACCAAAATACCCCTATATATATAAATTCACTAAAATTAATAAAAAATTCACCAAAAATAGTATAATTACTCAAAATTAATTTTCTCAACATATAATTCAATAATATTAATAAATATACTCAATTAACCAATTAATTTCAATTAAACACATAATTAACCTAATTTTTCAAAAATTACATAAACTAAATAAATTCCAAATAATTATATAAAATTCACCAAAATTACAAATAAATTTCTAAAATTCATTTTAACAGCTATAAACACCATAAAACACAATATCATAATTTAATTAATTAATTTTTAAAAATTAGAAAATATCAATAAAATAATCAAAAATTCCCAAAAATCAAAATAAATTTCAAAAATTCCATAGTATATATTAAGCTACAAGGATCAATGTTTGTGAAGGGAGTTTGCTTGAATCAATCAAATCAAAACTCAAAAAATTCAAGAACCCTAAATGGCCGAAATTGTAAAATCAAACCTAGGGAAATCTAGACCATTTTAAGCGAAACAAAGCTTGGAATCACACAGAGACCGATGGTGTCGAGTTTGGTGGCCGGAATTGGCTTGAATGACGATGAGATGAATTTCGGCCTCTCTTGGGAATTCCGGCCAAAACACGCCGGAAATGGAGGCTTCAGGCGTCGGGAAAGGCTGGAAGTGGTGGTGGCAAGCCAAGAGGCACACCAACGGCAAAAAAATCAGGTTGCAGCGGGCGGACATGGGTGAGGGACGATCGGACGTGTAGGAGGTGATTGAGTGGCAATTCTATAATTTTTGCAAACTTTTGATTTTTGATAATAAATTATGTATATATGTATATATATATATATATATATATATATCCATACTATATATTATAATAATATATAATCCCACACATATTAATACTCACCACACATATATTTTAATAATATATATACATATATAATTAATTAATTAATATTAAAACTAAATAATAAAAATTAATTTAATTAATTAAACCCTAATTTAATTTAAATAAATGTACATATATACATTTTATTTAGCACTTTAAAATTATGTATGGGTTCATGCAAATTCGTAAAACTATTTAAAATAATTAAAATTAAAGTATTTACATTTTAATTTTCCCAAAAATAAAATTTTCAGAAAAATTTTACGTAAAGAACTTAAAATAATATAAAATAATTAAAATTACCTTTAATAAATAACAAACTCATAAAAAAATCATAAATATGTATAAAAATTATTAATACTGCATATCCTGATACAGTTTAAAATTATTTAAAAACTCGGGATATTAAAAAAGGAAAAATAAAAATAAATGGAAACATAAAGTAAAAGGAAGAAGGGGTGCATATCAGTAAATAAAATGGGTACTAGTGTAAATAAAAATGGTAAAATAAGTAAAAAAAAATGAAATTTTGGTAAATAAAATAAAAAAAAGTGTATATTTGTGTAAAAATCTCTTTTTTTTTAAAAAAATTTTCTAGTGATCATTACCGTTTTCAATTCTACTAAAAAATTCATTTTATTTCCAAATGAATTTCAAATAGAATTCATTTTAAAAAAATTTCAAATTTATTTAAACCAAACATACTTCATTAATAAAAATTGATTTAGTTCTAAACAATTCCTCAAAAAATAAAAAGTTGAGATTCTAAATGAATTTTATAGAGCTTTTATGGAATTTATTTAAATCAAACAAATCCTACTTGACTACTTTAGTAACAAATATATATGCTATTGCGCTAACCAGTAGGTAACAAATACAGAATGGCGCTATTAAAAATTTGGACAACCCGCGACATAACCAGTGTGTTCATAGTGAATAAAATAATGAAGTGGGGTTTATTAAAAATATATTTGTCAAAAGTGTTTTGTAGATGAAAACCGAAAATATTGTATAAAACCTATGAAAATACTTGAGTGTAGGAAGGGTGAGGTAGGAAAATAGAGGTGAAGAGGAAATGAAAACACTCATATTGGATTTACGGCTTTCTATATTTTAATTATTCCAGCTGCGCATAACTTGACTTTATCATACTCAAACGAACATTAATCCATTGTTTGCATGATTAGGGCTCCATTCACATTACGCCAACAATGATCCTCGATAAATGTCTCAAGCCAATCTAATAAATGATGTGATCAACAAAATAGCCTCTGCAATGTATTTTATAAAATTATTTCAAAGGTTTTGGCAAATTATTTGAAACTAGTCTTGCCATCTCTGAGTGATTTTGTTCCTGGGCGTTTGATTACCAACAATGCAATGGTTGCTTTTGTAGTTTTTCATTCTATGTCACATTATTGGTAAAAAGAGTGGCAGATTTGAAACTATATATGAGCAACCGTGTGGAATGGTGTTTCCTTAAACAAATTATGATTCTTATGGATTTCTCATATCATTAAGTTAGCCTTATTATAGTATGTTGTTCCCTCTAGTGGATTAAAACAAAGGGATCTAATATCTCCATATTTGCTATTAAATCAAAATGTCATAAATTTTGGAGATTTTTCAATTATATGAATTCGCTTCCGGCTAAATAATTAATTTGGAAAAATTGGAGATCTCTTTTAGTTGTGGGGTTAGTGATGATAGTCACACTTTTATTAAAACATGTTTGGGTGTTTGTAATATTGGTCACCTTCCTAAGTATCTAGGGCTACTCACTCTCTGCGATTGTTCAAAGAAGGTTGTTTTTAGTTCTTTAAGAGACAGATTTTTGAAGCATTTAATAGGCTGGAAAGAGAAAATGCTTTCAGCAGGCGGAAAAGAAATCTTCATTAAGGTGGTGGTACAAGCAAAATACCAACCTACGTGATTTGCTACCAAGCTCTTTCTGTGATGACATTCAACGCTTGATCAATAAATTTTGGTGGCGGGATTTGGATAGCAAGAGTAAGATCCATTGGTTAGCCTAGGAAAATATGAATTCTTTTAAACTAGAAGGAGGAAAATATGAATTCTTTTAAACTAGAAGGAAGAATGAGTTTTAGACATATGCATTGTTTCATTCTTCCTCTTCTTGCTAAATAGGGTTGGCGTTAATAACAAAACCATTATCTCTCTGTGCGCAAATTATGAAGGCTAAATATTGTGCACATACTGTTTTTTTATGCTTCCATGGGTTGTGTGCCTAACTATCTATGGCAAAGCTTGCAACAAGTTGTCCCTATTCTTTTGGATGGTGTTTTTTTAGCAAATTGATGATGGTTATTCAACTCATATTTTGAGGGATAAATGGATTCCGAAGGTAAATGGGTCACACCCTTTAATTCCAAGAATTCTGCCTATGAATGCCACAGTTTTAGAAGTAATTGATTGTGAGAACTGTTATTGGAAAGCCTCTGTGATTAACAAAACCTTCTTACCTTTTGAAGCTTCAGCTATATTATCGATTTCTCTTGGTTTTTGATGGCTATCAAATGGTGTAATTTAGAGTCCAAATTGCTTTGGTCTTTATACTGTTAAATTTAGATGGCCAAAATCCATTATGAAACCCTTAAATTTATTGGATTTATTCTATTGAACCCTTTTTCTTTCATTGTATTCCATTGAACTTTTGTACTTTTATTTAAATAGCTATTGAAGATTTTTTTAACAGTTTCAATAAATAATGTTAAATATTACATATAAAAATAAAACAAAATCCATTATGAAACCTTTTAACTTATTGGGTTTATTCTATTAAACCTTTATCATTTTTCATTATATTTTATTGAGCCTTTATGCTTTTATTTAAATTCTTGATGATATTATTTTTATATATAATAGTTAACATTGTTTGTGGATCTATCAAATTAGTTCTCAATAGTTATATAAATAAAAATATAAGGGCTCAATAGAATGCAATAAAACAATAAAAACTCAATAGAATAAATCATTATAGTTCAGGGACTTGATAATGGATTTTGCCATCTAGATATTATGTAGCTCTTAATCTCCATTCAAGGGCGAGTCCAAGTACACAAGCTTCTCGAGGGTCTGAGATCTTATGGAAGCATTATGGTCTCTTTATGTTCCCCCCAAAGTTAAAATTTTCTTATGGCGCTTGCTAAAGGGGGTTGCTTCCGGTGGTATTTAGGCTTTTATAGAGAGGAGTTCAAATTCCAAACATGTGTTCTTTTTGTAGTGTCTATGATGATCCTTTGAAGCACATTTTTAAGAAGTGTTCGTAGTCCTGCTCAATATGGCTTTATTCTTCTCTTGCATTGTATTACATGATGTTTTTAATCATTTAAAATTTTTTGAGTGGGTGAAACACATATATTTCTTACTGAGGAGGGATAACTTCTCTATTTTTATAATGGTGCTGTGGTATATTTAGTTTGTGAGAAATATAATGTTTCATGGTTCTCCTATTATTATTGCATCTGGAACTGGGAGTTTAGCTGCGAATCACTTAGTCAGCTTCAAAGCCTCATTAATGGTGGCTGATCAGTGTACCTCCTACTGGTGATATGTTAAAGATGAATGTCGATGTTGGATATAGTGGGATTGAGGGTACTTATTGGGGACTCTGTTGGGCACGTGCTCCTCTCAGCTAGAAAATGTCTGCAGGCTGATATGAATTCTGACAAAGTTTTGGCCATCCATATTGGTTTATCTGTTGCCTTTGATGCTGGTTTTGATTGCCTCCAGGTGGAATGCGATAATTTAGTAGTGGTTTGCTAATCTTTCTTCTTTATAATGATGTTAAACAATTTTTTTGTTCATTTAGTTCCCTTTAGTTTCTTTTCGTTTACAGGAATTGCAATATTATTGTCCATCAGTTGGCTAAATGGGCTATAGGATTGTTAGAATATGTTATTCTTCTCGAGGAGATCCCTCATTGTGTCTCTGGTTTTGTTCTCAATGATTGTAGTTTGTAAGCTCTTTTAATCCAATATTTTTCCTTAAAAAAAAAAAATATATTCTCATTTTTTTGCACAAAAATCTAACCTATTTTAAATAAAATATGAATCGTCAAATAACTAATTTCCTTTTAAGTCATTTTTTCATTCGTACATCCTTAATATTTGACGACTTCTATCCCATTTAGGAAAGATTCCACCTTTATATGGAAGACATTTAAACATTCTATAAGGTAATCATAATATATGGTATAGTATTCTTTGATAACCTTTTTAGACCAATTTAAAAAAAGTGAGGATGACATGGTGAAATATGGGTCCTTGACCCAAAAAAAAAAAAAAAAAAAAAGAGCTAAAATGAAACTCCAGTATTATCACTTTGATACTTTTATCAGCCACAAAATAATCAAATTTAAATAATTCGATACTATTTTGATATTTTTAAGTCTAATTTTTACATATTTTCTTTATTATTTGCTATTAAATAAATAGTAGTTTGTTTAGATATGGGTTTACATTTCTATTTTGTTTATCTTTTTATGATGATTTTTTGCTCTCTTCTTGTGCTAGATTTATGAGTTTAGAAAGAAGATTTTGACTTTTTAGCTACATCCATGAAGAAGGAAAAAAAAATATGGTTATTTTTTAAGAAATCCTTGATTTAGTCTACCTAAAATTCAAGGTTTTGTATAATTTATAAAACGGGTATTGTTACGCTCATTATTTTGTCAAGAATGATGGAGCACTTTTCTAGTTTTTCATCCGAAAGTAAAGGGTCTGTTAGTTTTGAAAAATATTTTATGTTTTCATTTTCCAGTTTTTTTTTTTCTTTATTTTCTAGTTTTCAATTTTCCAAAATAGAAAACAAAAAATCATTTTTTTTTGTTACTTTTCATTTTTTAATTTTTCATGTTTTCATAGGTTTTATTTTTAGTGAAATTTATTATAATAACTTTTTAATTAATATATTAATTATTATTGTGATTAATATTAAATTTATTTATTTTATGAATTTTTTTTAAAATTATGCACATTTAATAAATTTTTAATAAATCAACTTATTTAAAAAAATCAATATGTCCATTATGTATAGTAGAGTTTAAATAAAAAATTATATTTATAATAATTAAAAAATATTTTTAAATTTATTAAAATAGTGTATTAATCAGTACCATACAAAGTAACCATTCAAATTAAAAAAAATTCAAATTATAAATAAAATTCAACTATTTAAATTTAGAATTTGACATACATAATAATAAGTCAATAGTTATATATTCAAACAACCATAAAATATAACAATATATAAAGTCACCAAATAAACATCAAGTCACCAAAAGTAATATATAAGACAAATTTATCTTAGACTATTTAGCCAAACTCTCTTTCTATCATTGGACATCCTCATAAACATTTTTCATCAATCTGCATCTTTGAAATTTTCAAGTGCTTTGATATATGCAACATCAGACACATTTTCCATTGCTTTTAAAGCATTCATGCATAAATCAATTGAATATGAGTTAGTTTGTGCATTTGTTGCAATGTTTCATTCTACTTTATATTTTTCCAGTTTTTGTTAAATCTTTTTCTTTCTTAGGATTCATAGAAGATACTCACATCTCTAAGCATGAGTCTATTTTTTTCAAATTTTGATTCTTTTTTAATTTGTAGACATCCAGAAAAAATATCATTTGTTGCACGCTTTTCTTTGGATTTTTCAATCTCTATGACATGAACACTTTTATTAAGAAATTCGTATTCATTTAAGCACTCATTATCTAAAGTTAGAGGCAATTAAGGGGAAGTTTGACATAAATGGCCAATAGCAGTAAATTTATTAAAAACTTGACTAAGCATCTCATAATTCTTGCAATCACTTTTCTTAAATACTTTAAATATCATGTTCTTCTGCAATTAAATGTATTATAACTAAGTTAATTGATAATATATAATAATTACATCTTATACATTTAAATGTAATAGTCACCAAAGATGTGGATTGACAAAAAACGTTTATGAGGATGTTCAATAATAGAAAGAGGGCTTGGCTAAATAGCCTAGGATAATTTTTTCTTATATTTTAATTTTGGTGACTTGATGTTTATTTCGTGACTTTATTTTGTGACTATTAACTTATTATTACATATGTCAAATTCTAAAATTAAATAGTTGAATTTTATTTATAATTTGAATGATTACTTTATACAGTAATATAAATTTATATAGGATTAATACACTATTTTAACAAATTTACAAACAGTTTATAATTATTATAAATATAATTTTTTATTTAAACTCTACTAAACATACTGGACATATTGATTTTTTAAATAAGTTGATTTATTAAAAAATTTTTAAATGTGCATAATTTAAATTTTTTTCATAAATAAATAAATTTATTGTTAATCACAATCACATGAATCACAATAATAATTAATATATTAATTAAAAAGTTGCTATAATAAATTTCACTAAAAATAAAACCTATGAAAACATGAAAAATGACAAGTAACAAACGAACCTTGATTTCTATTTTTTGTTTTTTATTTTGGAAAATTAAAAACTGGAAAACCAAGAAATGGAAAAGAAAAACATAAAATACTTTCCAAAACTAAACAGACCCTTTATTTGTTTTCCAATACTAGTTGTAAATTAGAAAATTTAGAAAATAGTTTTCTAAATTAGAAAAATACCACAACTTCTATTTTCTAGTTTTCTTGAAAAAATATTCTGGAAAACGGACATTGCTTTCTAAAACTAAACAGGCCCTAAAGTTTCTCCATTTTAGACGTTGGCTCTTTTGCCAATTTACATGTCCTCTATATATAGGACCAATATATTAGTATTATTATGGCTATTTTAATTTCTTTTATGATATTGTTTTCTTCTTTTTCTCATTAATGTATTTTTTTAGAGCAAGATTTTTTATTATAATTTGATGTATCTTGATGTTTATGTCACAAAATCTTACTCTTTTCCTTATATGATCCAATATTAAGTGTGTGTACGAAGGGGAGGAGGGGAAAAGCAAAATTATAAAAAATAATTTAATTAAATTCTATTATTTAAAAACTTTGCAATCACTATCATTATTTTTATTATTATTATTCGTGTTATTTTTATGCATGTGCATTATTATTTCTATTATTGTTTTTATTAATTTACATTATTTATATTATCATTAAATCATTAGTATTATTAATTTTATTATTATTTGTTGTTAATTTAATAAATATTATGTAAATTATTGTATATGTGTGTGTGTGTATATATATATATATATGTGGATATTTATATGGTGGAGAATTATTATAATATAAAGTTATATTATATAGTTTATTATAAAGTTATAATATTATATATACACACACACACATACATACACATTTACAAAAAAAAACGAAGAACAAGTTACAGAACACTCACCCTCCCGCACATCCTGATTCCTAACCGTCGGTGTGCCTCCCTTGCCTCCATCGTCGACCACCTCTTTCAGCTATCATCTCCGCCGCCTTCTTCTTCCTCTCCGATCATCGGAGAAGCAGAAACAGTAGCAGCGGTAGCAAGGTGGTTTTCCAACCGTTCTTCCATTTTCGGCCACCATTTCGAGCTCCGCTGGTCTCTTTTGACTCCCTAAGCTCCGGGTTGATCTTGAATCTAAGCTCCGTTCATGTCATAACCCAAAACAAGGGCCATGACCAGCGCTAGGGAACAAGAATTCTTTTAAATCCGGAATCCGTAACAAGCCTTTAAAATAAAATAAAAGCATGCAATAATAACAACATAAATAAAATAACTTACAGTCGAAATTAAAATCTCATATGCAGTAAATATAATCCACCGACTCATTTAATAAAACAACTTATCTTATATATATAATTCTTTCAATACAAATTTTTGTTTTAATCCTTTAAAATATAAATCTCATACAAATATAATACATAAATCCCACAACTTAATTACAACTACTGCAGTGTCTAGAATACAAAATAAAATTAAGTAAGCAGTTTACATAGTAAAGCCAGGGCAGAAGAAATCCAGCGTAAGGGTCTGCTACTGAGGTCTGAAGATGAAGACTTTCCTGAAAAATAGTCAACGGAGGGGAGTCAGACCTCACTAAGTGAATTGTTATAATATATATACATGCATAGCTAAATGACAATGCACACATTCAATAATATATATAAAAAATATATATACAGGCAAATACACATAGATGGAGCAAAATTATTTTTATATATACTGAAAATAATATTCCGATTATGAAGGATCAAATAGAACCCTAAATGATCGCAACCTCAAACAGTGTTAGACAACACTCTAGCCATACTGGCTCATTTATTCCAAATAAATTCACTTGTTCCATTTGGACAGTAGACTGGCCCCGAGACACTAAGTCAACCGAGCTCCAGCAGTCTGACTACCAGTGTGATTGACCCTGAGACACTTGGTCAACCGAGTTCCAGCAATCACACTCTTAAATCATATCTCACATCAATCCAATCAACATCCACAAATAGGTTAGTAATTTAACCTATAATCTATAGTTGTACTGGTATGTACTCGGTCCTAGTGCTGCCTATTAGGTAGCACGTTCTATTGATATCCTTCATTTAAAATAAATCCATACATTCATGAAATAAATAATGCATGACATTAATTAAAATAACAATAAAAACCATATATATACTAGAAATATACCAAAAATAAACCAAGTATATTTTGGAGTATATATACGTCAAATAAATTCAATTTAATTATAAAATAAACCAGAAATAAACTATGTATATACTTAAAAATATTTTAAGTATAATTCATTAATAAAACATGTATTTAATTTAAAATATTCCAAAAATATACCAATATATACCTAAAATATACCTAAGCAATTATTAAACCATTTTATGCACATTTCATAAAATTTAAACATACATTTCTAAAACATGCAATCCTAAAACACGTATATATAAAATAAATAACTCACTGTTATGCGCTCCATGAGACGGGTCCAACGGGCCTGGTTGTAATATCCCGTATTTTTAAACATTTTAACACTGTACCGAGATATGCAGTGCTAATAATTTTTGTATGTAATTATATGATATTTTTATGAGTTAATATTTATTTAAACCTATTTTAATTATTTATTATATTTTAAGTGGTTTTACGTAAAATTTTCCCGAAACTTTCATTTTCGAAAAAATTTTCACGTAAATAATTTATTATTAATTATTTTAAATATATTTTCGGACTTGCATGAAATCATACGTATTTTTAAAATACTAAATAAAGCCTATGGTGTAATTATTTATTTAATTAGGGTTTATTATTACCCTAATATTTTATTAATTATTTATAGTTTTATTGTTATTTAATTATTTTATTTAGTATAAATTATTAAAATATTAAATTATATGTGTGTGGTGTATATTTAATGTGTGTAATTTAATATTATTTAATATATAGTATAAATTATATAGATATACATATAATACATTAAAAAACCAAAACTTTTGAAAAATTACCATTTAGCCCCGATTTCTCCTCTGTCTTCCCCGATCACCTTCCCTCACCGTTCCGGTCGTTTGCCGTCCCGTTACCTTGCCGTTGGTGTGCCGTCCGGTGTGCCACCACCTTCCCCAGCCTTCCTTGCCGCCTATAGTAGCTGATTCCGGCGCTTGGAAGCCATTTTTGGCCGGAGAAGTCGAATTTCCTTCCACCATCGATCACGATGATTCCGACCCACCATTTTTGACACCGCCAGTCTCTTTCTTCTCCTTGAGCTCCTTTAAGTGTGATTCTAGCTTTGGTTGAGCTGAAATGGTCTTGATTTGCTTAGGTTTCGAATTTTTGATTTCGACCATATTAGGGTTTTTGATTTTTTTTGAGCTTCTAATTAGTTGATTCATGAAAACTCCCTTCACAAATGTTTATCCTAGTAGCTTAATCTACATTTTTGAATTTTTGTGGAATTTTTGGAGATTATTTTGATTTTTGGGTATTTTTGAATATTTTAATATTATTTTCTAATTTTCGGAAATTAATTATTTAAATTATGAAATTGTGTTTTATGGTTAAATTGGGTGTTGAAATGAATTATAGGAATTTATTTGGAATTTTTATGAATTTCTATGTATTTATTTTGAATTATTTAAGTTTATGTAATTTTTGGAAAATAGGGTTAATTATGTTTTTAATTAAAATTAATTGTTAAATTGAGTTTAATTATTGATATTATTGATAAATATGTTGATAAAATTAATTTTTGATAATTATACTATTTTTGGTGAATTTTTGAAGTAATTCTAGTATGTTTTATATATATAGGGGTATTTTGGTAATTTTACAAAAATTTGGCTAAAAATGTAATTTAATTGGTTTTAATAATTATTTAAGGTATAAAAATGATTTCCACAAATTATTTAGTATTTTTAACTAATTAAAACTATTTTTCGTGAATTATTTTCAATTATATATATAATATACGGTTTTACTAATAAAATGAGTTTTTATCGATTTTTACTGTATTTAAAGGTTAATTATGTAATTTCTACTTATAAAATGTATTTCTAGGGTTATAAGGGTATTTTTGATATTTCTGAATTGTTCTGTGTTTGTGGACCCCGGTCGGTAGACTGTAGTTTGGAGTCCGACCGAGGGGTTGTGAATGAGTGGTTGTGTTTGTTTTCGAAGTGTGTTTCTTTGCAGGGTCGGCTCTACTCTTTGAGTAGAGAGATGTCCGTTTTACAAGGGAGGTTCTGCTGAATTTTTGGTAGAATTCTCGTAAAACGTGATATCCAGTCGAACCCTAATCCTGTTTTTGTGTTTAATATTCTAGATCACGTTTTTAGGAATTTCTGTTAGGTTTATTCTGATTTCTATCGTTATTGTTTGTTTAGTTGCGCCGAGACCGAGGGCTAGTGGACCAGGCCCGTCAGATCCATCTCGTGGAGCGCACTAATTTGTGAGTTGCTATTATATATATATATATATATATATATAATATATATATATATATGCTTAGGATGCATGATTTAGAAATGCATGTTTTATTTTGATTAAATATGCATAAATAATTTGATTATTTCTTAAGTTTATATTTATTTTATTTTGGTTTATTTTTGGTATATAATAAATTATATGCATGTTTTGTTAATAAATTATATTTAAAATGTTTTTAAATATATTTCTAGCTTAATTTATAATTTGATTGGATTCATTTGACGTATATATACTCGAAATATACCTGGTTTACTTTGGTATATTTCCGGTATATATATGGTTTATATTGTTATTTTATTTAAATTCATGCATCATTTATTTGGGAATGAATGTTTTATATTTATTAATGAAGGATATCGATAGAACGTGCTACCTAGTGGGCAGCACTAGGATCGAGTACGTACCGGTGCGCTTATAGCATTTAGGCTATATTACTAACCATTTGTGGATATTGATGGAATATAATTATTTGATGTGTGAGATATGGTTTGGGAGGTGTGATTGCTGGAGCTCGGTTGACCAAGTGTCTCGGAGCCAATCACACTGACAGTTAGACTGCTGGAGCTCGGTTGACTTAGTGTCTCGGGGCTAGTCTACTGTCTAAATGGATTAAGTGGATATATTTGGATTAAGTGAGCCTATATGGCTAGAGTGTTGTCTAACACTGTTTGAGGTTTCGATATCATAGGGTTCTATTTGATCCTTCATAAATTGTGATTTTCAATAAAAATATATATATAAAATGATTTTACAACATCTGTGTGTATTTGTCTGTATATATACATATTAGATATATACTGTTGATTGTATGCATTATCATTTAGTGTGCATGTATATATATTATAGTAATTCACTCAGTGAGGTCTGACTCCCCTCCGTTGATAATTTTTCAGGAGAGTCAACATCTTCCAGACCTCAGTAGCAGGCCCATACGCCGGATTTCTTTCGCCCCGGCTTCTTTGTGTAAACTGCTTACTTGAGTCTTATTTTTATATAATCTAGACACTGCAGTAGTTGTAAATTATTATGGGATTTTATGTATTATATTTATGCGAGATATTGTATTATACTTGAACTGGATTTGTATTAAAAGATTTATATATGGGAGATGGATATTATTTTGGATATTTATGATTTTTATTTTCGCTGCATTATATATTATTATTATTATTATTGTATGTTATTTTATTTTTAGGCTTGCTACGGGGATTCGAAAGAATTCCCGTTCCTTAGTGCCGGTCATGGCCCCTGTTTTGGGTCATGACAAACTTGGTATCAGAGCGGAGTTCTGTGTAAGGGCTTAGTTATGTGATTCGTGGCCCTAGTTTTAAAGTTGTGTTTTCTTTTGGTAACTACTGCAGTGAATTAGGTTCGAGTATGTCTTGATAAGTATTCCTTGCTTTAGTTTTCTGCGTTATTCCTCCGTAGTCTATTTTGTCTGAATCTTTTCGTTTGTCTTTTCAGAATGAGGAGGCGAGCGCGTGTCGCTCCACCGGTTGTTGAGGTCGAGGATGATGAGTCTTTTCAGGACGAGATTTTACCTCCTGAGCAGCCAGTTAGACGTAGAGGTCGTGGCAGAGGTAGACCTCGAGGAGCGGCAGGTCGCCATAGGCAGAGAGAGTTACAGGACGAGGAGCCTGTAGAACCTGAGTTTGATATTCCTGTTCCTCCAGTTGTTTTGCCTGTTCAGCCTGCCTATCAGCAGGGTATGTCTGACCCTGAGGCAGCTTTGTTCTATGCTCGAGTTGGCAGGATTGCTTTTGATGGTACTTTCGATCCGTTAGACTTTCTGCACGCGATTGAGACTCAGACTCGGACTGCTCATACCGAGTACCAGTGGATCATGATCGTCGAGTTGTCTGTCGAGGGACCAGCTCTAGATTGGTTTATTCAGATGATTCAGCCTTACATGATGACGATGACCTGGGCTCAGTTTCGAGAGCGATTTTTAAGGAGATTCTGTCCAGAGCCTCTCCGTATGAGCTACCGTCTTTGACTGACCAGTATTTCTCATGGTGATCGATCAGTTGAGGAGTACACCTGAGAGTTCTTCGGTTGGGTAGATATGCAAAGGATCTGATGCGAGAATAGTATTTTACAGTCACTACCTACGTTACTGGCTTGGGTTCAGCATTTGCTGGTGTGCCTACAACAGGCCTTACTCTCGAATATGTGATTGAGTTAGCCAAGAAGATTGAGCTGAGGCTAGTTAGGCAGGGAGCGATGCCTGATTATTACCAGCTGGGAGTTCAATCGAGTGGATTGCAAACTATACCATATTCTAGTTTTCATGTTGGTTCGAGTAGTCAGCAGTGAGGTCCGACTCAGCAGAGTCAGAGATAACAGCAGCGAGTGCATCAGAGCAATAGACATGGCCGTGGAGGTCAGTGTAAATCATTCAGATTCGGGTCAGGTGCTTCGAGCAGCAGCAGTGGTCGTAGTTCTGGATCAGCTACTAGTGTTTGTCAGACTTATGGTAGAGTCCATCAGGGACCGTGTTATCTGACACCACTGACATGCTTCAGATGCGGGCAGACAGGACATTTTGCCAGATCGTGTCCTTATTCCGGGTATCAGCAGCCGTAGATTCCGCGATTCCCATAGTAGTTGATTGCTAGTGCTGCACCCGTGCCATTTCAGTTACCACTAGCCCAGCATCAGAGTTCCACTCAGCTTGTTCCACAACAAAGTCATGGTAGAGGTACTAGAGGAGGTGCCAGAGGTGTTGACCAGGCTTCTACCAATCAGCAGGGAGGTCGAGGACAGGCCAGAGTTTTTCATCTTACTCAGCAGGATGCTCAGGCATCTAATGCAGTCGTGTCAGGTATTGTTTCTATTTGTTACCTGGATGCATGGGTTTTGTTTGATCCGGGTGCCACGCATTCGTTCGTTTCTCCCGTTTTTGCTTCTAAATCTTGTTGGCAAGCTTCGAGGATGGCTTTTCCTTTGTCCGTTGCCACTCCTCTGAGTGATTCCTTGGACACCGATATTCTTCTTTCTGGTTGTCCAGTTCTCGTGGGAGATAGAGAATTACCCGTTGATTTGATTCTGTTGGATGTGATGGAGTTTGATGTTATTCTGGGAATGGATTGGTTATCTCAACACTATGCCGTGGTAGATTGCAGGAATGAAGAGGTGAATTTCAGAATTCCTGATGAAGAAGATTTTAAGTTTGTGGGTGATAGGAGTTCAGCACCTCAGAATCTTATTTCTGCTATTATAGTTAGGAAGTTATTGAGGAAAGGTTGTCAGGGATATTTCGCATTGGTCAGGGATACTTCAGTGGAGAAGTTGTCACTCACAGATGTTCCTGTTGCTTGTGAGTTTCCTGATGTTTTTCCCGAGGAGTTTCCAGGTTTACCACCTGACAGAGAGATTGAGTTCTGTATAGATGTGGTACCAGGTACTACTCCTATATCTATGCCACCCTATAGAATGGCTCCTGCAGAGTTGAAAGAGTTGAAGGAGCAGTTGCAAGAGTTATTGGATAAAGGATTCATTAGACCCAGTGTTTCTCCTTGGGGTGCACCAGTCCTATTTGTGAAGAAGAAGGATGGTACCCTGAGACTGTGCATTGACTATAGAGAGCTGAAAGGTGACAGTGAAGAAAAAGTATCCTCTCTCGAGGATAGATGACTTGTTTGATCAGCTACAGGGTGCACAGTTCTTTTCTAAGATTGACTTGAGGTCGGGTTATCATCAGCTGCGGATTAGTGAAGCTGATATTCCTAAGACGGCATTCCGTATACGATATGGCCATTATGAGTTTCTGGTGATGTCTTTTGGTTTGACTAATGCACCAGCAGCTTTTATGGACCTGATGAACAGGGTATTCAGATCATATGTGGATCAGTTTGTGGTAGTCTTCATCAATGATATACTGGTATATTCGAGGAATATGGAAGAACATGTATATCACTTGAGGATTGTACTACAAACACTGAGAGATCATCAGCTTTATGCTAAATTCTCGAAGTGTGATTTCTGGATGGAGAGTGTTTCTTTTCTTCGACACGTAGTGTCTAAAGAAGGTATTCAGGTTGATCCATAGGAGGTTGAGGCAATGTCTGAGTGGCCTAGACCGACTTCTGTCACGGAGATTCAGAGTTTTCTAGGTTTAGCCGGGTATTATAGGTGATTTGTGCAGGATTTTTCCAGAATAGCAGCCCCTATAACTCACTTGACTCAGAAGAATGTCAGATTCGAGTGGTTAGAGGCTTGTGAGAATAGTTTTCAGTTACTGAAGGAGAAGTTGACCACAGCGCCAGTATTAGCTTTGCCTAATAGTGTGGATAAGTTCACAGTTTATTATGATGCCTCTAGAATTGGTCTTGGTTGTGTGTTGATGCAGAATGGAAGGGTGATAGCCTATGCTTCGAGGCAGTTAAAGAAGCATGAGCAGAACTATCTTACACCTTGAAATGGCTGCAGTTATCTTTGCTTTGAAGATCTGGAGACATTATTTGTACGGGGTGACTTATGAGATATTTACTGATCACAAGAGCCTTAAGTACATTTTTCAGCAAAGAGATCTGAATCTGAGGCAGAGGAGATGGTTGGAACTGTTGAAGGATTATGATTGCGAGATCTTATATCATCCGGGTAAAGCTAATGTCGTAGCAGATGCCTTGAGTAGAAAGTCCTCAGGCAGTCTTGCTCATATCAGTGTTGAGAGGAGACCGTTGATCCAGGAGTTACATTTGTTGGTGGATCAAGGTCTGATGATGAAGATCAGTAGATCAGGTGGACTGCTAGCTCAATTTAAAGTGCAATCTGTACTGAGGGATAGGATTAAAGCAGCTCAGAGCCGAGATCCTATTCTAGAAGAGCTTACAGAGAATGTTAGAGTAGGGAAGTTCATTGATTTCACACTCGATGATGATGGTGTGTTGTGGATCAGTGGTAGATTGTGTGTTCCTGATGTGGATAATTTGAGAGAAGAGATCCTAGAGGAAGCACATTCTACAGCCTACAATGTTCATCCGTGTCACGACCCAAAACAGGGGCCATGACCGGCGCTAGGGAACGGGAATTCTTTCGAATCCGGAACCCGTAGCAAGCCTAAAAATAAAATAAAACATGCAATAATAGTAGCAATATATAATGCAGTGGAAATAAAAATCATAAAAATCATAATTATCACAATATTATTTTCACCAACTGGATTTAAGTCAAATCTCATCTTATATATATAAATCTTTTAATACAAATCCAGTTCACATAATACAATATCTCACATAAATAAAATACATAAAATCCCATAAATTAATTTACAACTACTGCAGTGTCTAGATTATAAAAATAAGACTCAAGTAAGCAGTTTTACACAAAGAAGCCGGGGCAGAAGAAATCCGGCGTATGGGCCTGCTACTGAGGTCTGAAGATGTTGACTCTCTTGTAAAATTGTCAACGGAGGGGGAGTCAGACCTCACTGAGTGAATTACTATAATATATATACATACACACTAAATGACAATGCATACAGTCAACAGTATATATCTAATATGTATATATACAGGCAATTACACACAGATGCAATAAAATCATTTTATATATATTTCATTGAAAATCATCTTTTATGAAGGATCAAATAGAACCCTATGATATCGAAACCTCAATCAGTGTTAGACAACACTCTAGCGATACAGGCTCACTTAATCCAAATATATCCACTTAATCCATTTAGACAGTAGACTGGCCCCGAGACACTAAGTCGACCGAGCTCCAGCAGTCTGACTGTCAGTGTGATTGTGTCACGACCCAAAACAGGGGCCATGACCGGCGCTAGGGAACGGGAATTCTTTCGAATCCGGAACCCGTAGCAAGCCTAAAAATAAAATAAATCATGCTATAACAATAACCATATAATATGCAGCGGAAAATAAAAATCATAATATCATAATATCATCCATATCAACTGGATTAATTCAAAACTCATCTCATCACATAAATGTATAATCTTTAATACAAATCCAGTTTCAATATAATACATCTCTTTAAAATAAAGTACATGAAATCCAATACTTTAATTCACAACTACTGCAGTGTCTAGATAAAATAAATAAGACTCAAGTAGACAGTTTACATAAAGAAGCCGGGGCGGAAGAAATCCGGCGAATCGACCTACTACTGAGGTCTGAGGAAGTTGACTCTCCTGAAAAATAGTCAACGGAGGGGAGTCAGACCTCACTGAGTGAATTACTATAATATATATACATACACACTAAGTGATAATGCATACAGTCAACAGTATATATATAATATGTATATATACAGGCAAATTCATACAGATGCAGAAAAATCATTTTTATATATTTTACTGAAAAATCCCAATTTATGAAGGATCACATAGAACCCTAGAATATCGCAACCTCAGAAAATAGTGTTAAACAACACTCTAGCCACACAGGCTCACTTATTCCAAATATATCCACTTAATCCATTTAGACAGTAGACTGGCCCCGAGACACTAAGTCAACCGAGCTCCAGTAGTCTAACTGCCAGTGTGATTGGCCCCGAGACACTTGGTCAACCGAGCTCCAGCAATCACACCCAAACCACATCTCACACATATCAATAATCATAATCAAATCAATATCCATAAATAAGTTAGTATTATAGCCTAAAGGTATAGGCGTACCGGTACGTACTCGGTCCTAGTGCTGCCCACTAGGTAGCACGTTCTATTGATATCCTTCATTAATAAATAATATAAAACATTCATTCACAAAAATAAATGATGCATGAATATAAATGAAATAACAATATAATCCATATATATATACCGGAAATATACCAAAAGTAAACCAGGTATATTTCGAGTATATATATATCAAATAAATCCAGTCAAATCATAAATTAAACTAAAAATATATTTAAAAACATTTTAAATATATTTTATTAACAAAACATGTATATAATTTATTATATACCATAAATAAATCAAAAATATACTTAATATAAACTTAAGAAATACTCAAATTATTTATGCATATTTAATCAACATAAAACATGCATTTATAAATCATGCATCCTAAGCATATATATATAGTATAGTAACTCACCTAATGCGCTCCACGAGACAGGTCCGACGGGCCTGGTCCACTAGCCCTCGGTCTCGGCGCAACTAAACAAGAAATAAATAACCGATATCAGAGTAACCCTAATAGAAATCCTAGAATTCAATCTAGAGTATTAAACACAGAATCGAAAATTAGGGTTCGACTGGACATCATGTTTTACGAGAATTCTACCGAAAATTCGGCAGAACCTCCCCTGTAAAACGGACATCTCTCTACTCAAAAGAGTAGAGCCGACCCTGCAAAGAAAATACACTTTGAAAAATAGGCTCAACACAATCAAAATCCCACGGTCGGACTCCAAACTACAGTCCACCGACCGGGGTCCACAAATACAGAACAATTCCAGATATACCAAAAATATCCTCACAACATAGTAATACATCTCATAGGTAAAAAATCACATAATTAACCTTGAAACACTATAAAAACCGATTAAAACTCATTTTATTAGAAAAACCGTATATTATATATATAATTGAAAATAATTCCCGAAAAATAGTTTTAATTAGTTAAAAATACCAAATATTTTGTAGAAATCATTTTTATACCTTAAATAACTAATAAAACCAATTAAATTACATTTTTAGACAATTTAGGGTAAAATTACCAAAATACCCCTATATATATAAATATACTTAAATTACTTCAAAAATTCACCAAAAATCATACAATTATCCAAAATTAATTTTCTCAACATATTTATCAATAATATTAATAATTAAACTCAATTAACCAATTAATTTCAAATAAAAACACATTTAACCTAATTTTTCCAAAATTCCATAAACTTCAATAATTCAAAATAAATACTTAGAAATTCATAAAAATTCCAAATAAATTCCTATAATTCATTTCAACACCTAATTTAACCATAAACTCAAATTTCATAATTTAAATAATTAATTTCCGAAAATTAGAAAATAATATTAAAATATTCAAAAATACCCAAAAATCCAAACAATCTCCAAAAATTATACAAAAATTCATACATGTAGATTAAGCTACTAGGAACAACATTTGTGAAGGAATTTTTCATGAATCAATCAATTCGAAGCTCAAAAAAATCGAAAACCCTAATAGGCCGAAATTGACAAAATCGAAACCTAAGCAATTCTAGACCATTTCAGCTCAAACCAAAGCTAGAATCACACTCACCGGAGCTCAAGGAGAAGAAAGAGACCAGCGGTGTTGAAAACGGTGGCCGGAATCGGCGTGATCGACGGTGGATCGATTTTCGGCTTCTCCGGCCAAAATCGATCTCCCGACGCCGGAAACGGCCTCCTCAGGCGGCGAAATAGGTCGGGGAAGACGGTGGCACACCGGACGGCACACCCACGGTGAAGGAACGGCACGGCAGCGACCGGAAATGGAGAAGGAAGAATCGGGAGGAAGAAGGAGACTCGGGGGGCAAAATGGTAATTTTCCAAACTTTTTGATTTTTGACAAATATATGTATATATATATACTTTATACTATATATTAAAATAATATTAAATTACACACATCAAATATACACCACACACATAAAATTTAATATTTTAATAATTTATACTAAATAAAATTAATTAAATAACAATAAAACAATTAAATACTTAATAAAATATTAGGGTAATAATAAACCCTAATTAAATAATTATACACACACAGGCTTCATTTAAGAATTTAAAAATATGTATGAGTTCATGCAAGTCCGTAAATACATTTAAAATAATTAATAATACATTGTTTACGTGAAAATTTCCCCGAAAATACAAGTCCCGGGAAAATTTTACGTAAAACACTGAAAATAATAGACAGTAATTAAAATAGGTTTAAAATACATAACAACTCATAAAAATATCGTAATATAAATACAAAAATTATTGACACTGTATATCCCGGTACAGTGTAAAAATATTTTAAAAACACGGGATATTACAGATTGGCCCCGAGACACTTGGTCAACCGAGCTCCAACAATCACACCTCTAAACCATATCTCACACATCAAATAATCATATTTAATCAATATCCACAAATGGTTAGTAATATAGCCTAAATACTATAGGCGTACCGGTACGTACTCGGTCCTAGTGCTGCCCACTAGATAGCACGTTCTATTGATATCCTTCATTAATAAATATAAAACATTCATTCACAAATAAATGATGCATGAATTTAAATAAAATAACAATATAAACCATATATATACTGAAAATATACCAAAAGTAAACCAGGTATATTTCCAGTATATATACGTCAAATAAATCCAATCAAATTATAAATTAAGCTAGAAATATATTTCAAAACATTTTAAATATAATTTATTAACAAAACATGTATATAATTTATTATATACCAAAAATATACTTAAATACAAATCACATTACTTATGCATTTTAATCAAAATAAAACGTATATTTCTAAATCATGCATCCTAAGCATATATATATAAAATAGTAACTCACAAATTAGTGCGCTCCACGACATGGGTCCGACGGGCCTGGTCCACTAGCCCTCGGTCTCAGCGCAACTAAACAAACAATAACAATAAAAATCAGAATAACCCTAACAGAAATCCTAGAATTTGATCTAGAGTATTAATTACAGAAACAGGATTAGGGATCGACCGGATATCACGTTTTACGAGAATTCTACAAAAAATTCGGCAGAACCTCCCTTGTAAAATGGACATCTCTATACTCAAAGAGTAGAGCCGACCCTGCAAAGAAACACACTTCGAAAAACAAGCTCAACACTCAACCACAACCCCTCGGTCGGACTCTAAACTACAGTCTATCGATCGGGGTCCACAAACACAAAACAATTCCGAAAATACCAAAAATACCCTTAAATAATAGAAATTCATTTTATACGTAGAAATTACATAATTAACCTTTAAACACATTAAAACCGATAAAAACTCATTTTATTAGTAAAACCGTATATTATATATATAATTGAAAATAATTCACGAAAAATAGTTTTAATTAGTTAAAAATACTAAATAATTTGTAGAAATCATTTTTATACCTTATATAACTATTAAAACCAATTAAATTACATTTTTAGCCAATTTTTATGTAAAATTACCAAAATACCCATATATATATAAATATACTATAATTACTTCAAAAAATTCACCAAAAATAGTATAATTATCCAAAATTAATTTTCTCAAAATATTTATTAATAATATCAATAATTAAACTCAATTATCCAATTAAATTCAATTAAAAACATAATTAACCCTAATTTCTCAAATTTACATAAACTTCAATAATTCAAAATAAATACATAGAAATTCATAAAAATTCCAAATAAATTCCTATAATTCATTTCAACACCTAATTTAACCATAAAACAAAATTTCATAATTTATATAATTAATTTCCGAAAATTAGAAAATAATATTAAAATATTTAAAAATACCCAAAAATCCAAATAATCTCCAAAAATTCCACCAAAATTCATAAATGTAGATTAAGCTACTAGGATCAACATTTGTGAAGGGAGTTTTCATGAATCAATCAATTCGAATCTCAAAAAAAAATCAAAAACCCTAATGTGACCGAAATTGAAAATTCGAAACCTAAGCAAATCAAGACAATTTAAGCTCAAACTAAAGCTAGAATCATACTCACCGGAGCTCAAGGAGAAGAAAGAGACCGGCGGTGTCGAAAATGGTGGCCGGAATCATGGTCGACGGCGTGAAGCTTGAGTTTCGGCAACCCAAGCTATTTCCGGCAAACTCGACGGGAAAGGGAGCTGCTGGCGCCGGGGAACGGCTGAGGACGAAGGTGGCAATCCAAGAGGCACACCGACGGCAAGGGAACGGCGTGACAGACGGTGGTTGGCGGTGAGGAAGTGGTCGGGGAAGAAGGAGAGATCGGGCAAAACGGTTTTTTTGATTTTTAATGTATTATATGTATATATATACTTTATACTATATATTAAAATAATATTAAATTACACACATTAAATATACACCACACACATATAATTTAATATTTTAATAATTTATACTAAATAAAAATAATTAAATAACAATAAAACTAATAAATAATTAATAAAATATTAGGGTAATATTAAACCCTAATTAAATAAATAATTACACACAGGCTTTATTTAGTAATTTAAAAATATGTATGAGTTCATGCAAGTCCAAAAATATATTTAAAATAATTAATAATAAATTATTTACATGAAAATTTTCTCGAAAATACAAGTCCCCGGGAAAATTTTACGTAAAGCACTTAAAATAATAATAAATAATTAAAATTCAATTTAAATTAAACGAAAGCTCATGAAATATCAATATCATATATAAAAATTATTAACACTGCATATCCTGATGCAGTATTAAAATATTTAAAAATTATGGGATATTACAATTCGGGCATTACTAAGATGTACCACAGTATCAAAGATTTATACTGGTGGGATGGATTGAAGAAAGATGTTGCTGATTATGTTGCTAAGTGCTTGACGTGTCAGCAAGTGAAAGCCCAACATCAAAAGCCTTCTGGGAAGCTTCAGCCTCTTCCTATTCCCGAGTGGAAGTGGGAAAGGATAGCTATGGATTTTATGGTCGGTTTACCTTGTTCGAAGGATGGATACGATTCCATCTGGGTGATTGTAGACAGGTTGACGAAGTCTGCACATTTCTTGCCTGTGAAAGCCACTTATTCTGTAGCTAGATTGGCGAAGTTGTATGTGAAGCATATCGTATGCCTTCATGGAGTACCTGTGTCCATTGTGTCAGATAGAGGTTCGGTGTTTACTTCTCATTTTTGGCAGAAGTTGCAGGAAGCGATGGGCACTAGGTTGGATTTCAGTACTGCTTTTCATCCTCAGACAGATGGTTAGTCTGAGAGGACGATCCAAACACTGGAAGATATGTTGAGGATGTGTGTCCTGGATTTAGGAGGTAGCTGGGATGATCATTTGCCACTCGTTGAGTTTGCATATAATAACAGCTACCATAGCAGTATTGGTATGGCACCATATGAGGCGTTATATGGAAGGAAGTGTAGATCCCCGTTGAGTTGGGATGAGATTGGTGAGAGCGCTTTGACTGGACCTGAGATGGTTCAGGATGCTTGTCACGACCCAAAACAGGGGCCATGACCGGCGCTAGGGAACGAGAATTCTTTCGAATCCGGAACCCGTAGCAAGCCTAAAAATAAAACAAATCATGCAATAATAACAATAACCATATAATATGCAGCGGAAATAAAAATCATAAATATAATAATAACATTTTCACCACTGGATTTAAATCAAATCTCATCTCATCGCATATATATAAAATCTTTTTAATACAAATCCAGTTTCATTATAATACATCTCTTTAAATAAAATACATGAAATCCAATACTTTAATTCACAACTACTGCAGTGTCTAGATAAAATAAATAAGACTCAAGTAAATAATTTACACAAAGAAGCCGGGGCGGAAGAAATCCGGCGTATTGACCTGCTACTGAGGTCTGAAGAAGTTGACTCTCCTGAAAAATAGTCAACGGAGGGGAGTCAGACCTCACTGAGTGAATTACTATAATATATATACATACACACTAAATGACAATGCATACAGTCAATAATACATATCTAATATGTATATATATACAGGCAAATTCACACAGATGCAGAAAAATCATTTTTTATATATTTTATTAAAAATCCCAGTTTATGAAGGATCACATAGAACCCTAGAATATCGCAACCTCGAAAATAGTGTTAGACAACACTCTAGCCATACGGGCTCACTTAATCCAAATATATCCACTTAATCCATTTAGACAGTAGATTGACCCCGAGACACTAAGTCAACCGAGCTCCAGCAGTCTGATTGCCAGTGTGATTGGCCCCGAGACACTTGGTCAACCGAGCTCCAACAATCACACCTCCAAACCACATCTCACACATATTAATAATCATATCAAATCAATATCCACAAATAGTTAGTAATATAGCCTAAATACTATAGGCGTATCGGTACGTACTCGGTCCTAGTGCTGCCCACTAGGTAGCACGTTCTATTGATATCCTTCATCATTAATAATGTAAAACATTCATTCACAAAAATAAATGATGCATGAATGTAAATGAAATAACAATATAATCCATATATATACCAGAAATATACCAAAAGTAAACCAGGTATATTTCGAGTATATATACGTCAAATAAATCCAGTCAAATCATAAATTAAACTAAAAATATATTTAAAAACATTTTAAATATATTTTATTAACAAAACATGTATATAATTTATTATATACCAAAAATAAACCAAAAATATACTTAATATAAACTTAAGAAAATCAAATTATTTATGCATATTTAATCAACATAAAACATGCATTTCTAAATCATGCATCCTAAGCATATATATATAGTATAGTAACTCACCTAGTGCGCTCCACGAGACGGGTCCGACGGGCCTGGTCCATTAGCCCTCGGTCTCGGTGCAACTAAACAAGCAATAACGACAGACATTAGAATAAACCCTAACAGAAATCCTAGAATTTGATCTAAAGTATTAAACACAGAAACAGAATTAGGGTTCGACTGGATATCACGTTTTACGAGAATTTTATCAAAAATTCGGCAGAACCTCCCCTGTAAAACGGACATCTCTCTACTCAAAAGAGTAGAGCCGACCCTGCAAAGAAATACACTTCGAAAAACTACACAAAGCACAATCAAAATCCCACGGTCGGACTCCAAACTACAGTCCACCGACCGGGGTCCACAAACACAGAATAATTCTGAAAATACCAAAAATATCCTTATAATATAGAAATTCATTTTATAAGTAGAAATTACATAATTAACCTTAAAACACAGTAAAAACCGATAAAAACTCATTTTATTAGAAAAATCGTGTATTATATATATAATTAAAAATAATTCACCAAAAATAGTTTTAATTAGTTAAAAATACCAAATAATTTATAGAAATCATTTTTATACCTTAAATAACTATTAAAACCAATTAAATTACATTTTTAGACAATTTAGGGTAAAATTACCAAAATACCCCTATATATATAAATATACTTAAATTACTTCAAAAATTCACCAAAAATTATACAATTATCAAAAATTAATTTTCTCAACATATTTATCAATAATATCAATAATTAAACTCAATTAACCAATTAAATTCAAATAAAAACACATTTAACCTAATTTTCCCAAAATTCCATAAACTTCAATAATTCAAAATAAATACTTAGAAATTCATAAAAATTCCAAATAATTTCCTATAATTCATTTAAACACCTAATTTAACCATAAACTCCAATTTCATAATTTAAATAATTAATTTCCGAAAATTAGAAAATAATATTAAAATATTCAAAAATACCCAAAAATTCAAAAAATCTCCAAAAATTCTACAAAAATTCATACATGTAGATTAAGCTACTAGGAACAACATTTGTGAAGGGATTTTCCATGAATCAATCAATTCAAAGCTCAAAAAAATTGAAAACCCTAATGTGACCGAAATAGAAAAATCGAAACCTAAACAAATCTAAACCATTTTAGCTCAAACCAAAGCTAGAATCACACTCACCGGAGCTTAAGGAGAAGAAAGAGACCGGCGGTTTTGAAAATGGTGACCGGAATCGACGTGATCGACGGTAGCTCGACTTTCGGCTTCTCCGGCCAAAAACGGCTTGTGGGCGCCGAAAATGGCTACCACAGGCGGCGGAATGGCTAGAGGAAGGTGGTGGCACAGCGGACGGCACACCAACGGCAAGGGAATGGCACGGCAGCGACCAGAACGGCGATGGGAATCGGTCGGGGAAGAAGAAGCTCACGGGGGTAAAATGGTAATTTTCCAATTTTTTTTATTTTTGATGTGTTATATGTATATATATATACTTTATACTATATATTAAAATAATATTAAATTGCACACATTAAATATACACCACACATATAAAATTTTAATATTTTAATAATTTATACCAAATAAAAATAATTAAATAACAATAAAACTAATAAATAATTAATAAAATATTAGGGTAATACTAAACCCTAATTAAATAAATAATTATATGTATACACGGTGTTTAATATTTTAAAAATATGTATGAATTCATGCAAGTCCGAAAATATATTTAAAATAATTAATAATACATTGTTTACGTGAAAATTTCCCCGAAAATGCAAGTCCCGGGAAAATTTTACGTAAAACACTATAAATAATACACAATATTAAAAATAGGTTTTAAATACATATCAACTCATGAAAATGTCGTAATATATACACAAAAATTATTAACACTGTATATCCTGGTACAGTGTAAAAATATTTTAAAAACACGGGATATTACAGTCTTCCCCCCTTACAAGAATTCGTCCCCAAATTCCAAAAAGAAAAGATTACAGAATCAGGAAGGAAAGAGATACGGGTAAGAAGCTCGCATCTCAGCTTCAGTCTCCCACATATGCTCCTCGACTCTGTTGCTACGCCACAGAACCTTGACCATCGGAATCTGCTTCGATCGCAACTGTCGAACTTGAAAATCAACGATCGCCACAGGTTCTTCCACAAACGTCAAATCTTCACTCACTTCTACACTGTCGAGCTGCAACACGTGTGAAGGGTTTGAGATATACTTCCTCAACATCGAGATATGAAATACTGGATGCACTTGTGACATACTCGGAGGCAAATCCAACCGATATGCAACAGTGCCAACTCTCTCCAGAATCTCAAACGGTCCAATATATCTCGGTGCTAACTTACCCTTCCTGCCAAATCTCATCACACCCTTCATCGGAGATACTTTCAAAAAAACAAAATCTCCAACCTGAAACTCCACATCTCTGCGCCTAGGATCCGCATAACTCTTCTGTCTACTAACTGCGGTCTCTAATCTGCGCTTGATCATGGCGACTTTCTCTGCAGCATCCTGAACCATCTCAGGTCCAGGCAAAGCTCTCTCACCAATCTCATCCCAACTCAAAGAGGATTTACACTTCCTTCCATACAAAGCCTCATACGGTGCCATACCAATACTGCTATGGTAGTTGTTATTATATGCAAACTCAACAAGCGACAAATGATCATCCCAGCTACCTCCCAAATCCAAGACACACATCCTCAACATATCTTTCAGTGTCTGGATCGTCCTCTCAGACTGGCCATCTGTCTGAGGATGAAAAGTAGTACTGAAATCCAACCTAGTGCCCATCGCTTCTTGTAACTTCTGCCAAAAATGAGAGGTAAACACTGAACCTCTATCTGACACAATGGACACAGGTACTCCATGAAGGCATACGATATTCTTCACGTACAACTTCGCCAATCTAGCAACTGAATATGTGGCTTTCACAGGCAAGAAATGTGCGGACTTCGTCAACCTGTCTACGATCACCCAGATGGAATCGTATCTATCCTTCGAACGAGGTAAACCTACCACAAAATCCATAGCTATCCTTTCCCACTTCCACTCGGGAATAGGAAGAGGCTGAAGCTTCCCAGAAGGCTTCTGATGTTCGGCTTTCACTTGTTGACACGTCAAGCACTTCGCAACATAATCAGCGACATCCTTCTTCAATCCATCCCACTAGTATAGATCTCTGATACTGTGGTACATCTTAGTAACGCCCGGATGAACGCTGTAAGCTGTAGAGTGTGCTTCCTCTAGGATCTCTTCTCTCAAATCATCCACATCAGGAACACATAATCTACCACTGATCCACAACACACCGTCATCATCGAGTGTGAAATCAATGAACTTCCCTGCTCGAACATTCTCTGCAAGTTCTTCTAGAATAGGATCTCGGCTCTGAGATGCCTTAATCCTACCCTCAGTACAGATCGCACTTTAAATTGAGCTAGCAGTCCACCTGATCTACTAATTTTCATCATCAGACCTTGATCCACCAACAGATGCAATTCTTGGATCAATGGTCTCCTCTCAACACCGATGTGAGCAAGACTGCCTGAGGACTTTCTACTCAAGACATCTGCTACAACATTAGCTTTACCCGGATGATATAAAATCTCGCAATCATAATCCTTCAACAGTTCCAACCATCTCCTTCGCCTTAGATTCAAATCTCGCCGCTGGAAAATGTACTTAAGGCTCTTATGATCAGTAAATATCTCACAAGCTTCTGACCACTCGAATCTAACATTCTTATGAGTCAAGCGAGTCATAGGGGATGCAATTCTGGAAAAATCCTGCACAAACCGCCTATAATACCCGACTAAACCCAGAAAACTTCGAATCTCTGTGACAGAAGTAGGTCTAGGCCATTCAGATACTACCTCAACCTTCTTTGGATCAACCTGAATACCTTCTTTAGACACTACATGTCCAAGAAAAGAAACACTCTCCATCCAGAAATCACACTTAGAGCTGATGATCTCTCAGTGTCTGTAGTACAATCCTCAAATGATATACATGCTCTTCCATACTCTTAGAATAAATCAGTATATCATCAATGAAGACTACCACAAACTGATCCACATACGGTCTGAATACCCTATTCATCAAGTCCATAAAAGCTGCTGGTGCATTAGTCAAACCAAAAGACATCACCAGAAACTCATAATGGCCATATCTAGTGTGAAACGCTGTCTTAGGAATATCAGCTTCACTGATCCGCAGCTGATGATAACCCGACCTCAAGTCAACCTTAGAAAAGAACTGTGCACCCTGTAGCTGATCAAACAAATCATCTATCCTCGGGAGAGGATACTTGTTCTTCACTGTCACCTTATTTAGCTCTCTGTAGTCAATGCACAGTCTCAGGGTACCATCCTTCTTCTTCACAAACAAAACTGGTGCACCCCAAGGAGAAACACTAGGTCTGATGAAACCTTTATCCAACAACTCTTGCAACTGCTTCCTTCAACTCTCTCAACTCTGCAGGAGCCATACGATAGGGTGGCATAGATATAGGAGTAGTACCTAGGACCACATCTATACAGAACTCAATCTCTCTGTCAGGTGGTAAACCTGGCAACTCCTTGAGAAAAACATCAGGAAACTCACAAGCAACATGAACATCTGTGAGTGATAACTTCTCCACTGAAGTATCCCTGACCAATGCCAAATATCCCCTGACAACCTTTCCTCAATAACTTCCTAGCTGTAATAACAGAAATAAGATTCTGAGGTGCTAAACTCCTATCACCAACAAACTTAAACTCTACTTCATCAGGAATTCTGAAGGTCACCTCTTTATTCCTGCAATCTACCACAACATAGTGCTGAGATAACCAATCCATTCCCAAAATAACATCAAAATCCATCACATCCAACAAAATTAAATCAACGGGTAATTCTCTATCTCCCACGAGAACTGGACAACCAGAAAGAACAATATCGGCGTCCAAAGAATTGCTCAGAGGAGTGGCAACAGACAAAGGAAAAGCCATCCTCGAAGCTTGCTAACAAGATTTAGAAGCAAAAATAGGAGAAACAAATGAATGCGTGGCACCCGGATCAAACAAAACCCAAGCATCCAAGTAACAAATAGAAATAATACCTGCCACGACTGCATTAGATGCCTGAGCATCCTGCTGAGTAAGATGAAAAACTCTGGCCTAACCTCGACCTCCCTGCTGACTGGTAGAAGCCTGGCCAACACCTCTGGCACCTCCTCTAGTACCTCTACCACGACTCTACTGTGGGACAAACTGAGTGGAACTCTGATGCTGGGCTGGTGGTAACTGAAATGGCACGGGTGTAGCACTAGCAATCGATTGCTGTGGGAATCGTGGAATCTGCTGCTGCTGATACCCGAGGTAAGGACACAATCTGGCAAAATGTCCTGTCTACCCGCATCTGAAGCATGTCAGTGGTGTTAGATAACACGGTCCCTAATGGACTCTACCACAAGTCTGACAAACACTGGCCACTGATCCAGAACTACGACCACTACTGCTGCTCGACAGCACCTGATCCAAATCTGAATGATCCACGCTGACCTCCACGGCCATGTCTACTGCTCCGATGCACTCGCTGCTGCTGTCTCTGACTCTGCTGAGTCGGACCTCGCTGCTGACTACTCGAACCAACATGAAAACTCGAATATGGAGTAGCCTGCAATCCACTCGACTGAACTCCTAGCTGGTAGTAATCAGGCATCGCTCCCTGCCTAACTAGCCTCAGCTCAATCTCCTTGGCTAACTCAATCACAGACTCCAGAGTAAGACCTGCTGTAGGCATACCAGCAAAAGCTGAACCTAAACCAGTAACATATGTAGTGATAGTGAAATACTGGTCTCGCATCAGATCCTCAGCATATCTACCCAGATGAAGAAACTCTCGGGTATACTCCTCTACAGATCAATCTCCATGAGAAATACTGGTTAGACGAAGACGATAACTCAAACGAAGAGGCTCTGGATAGAATCTCCTCATAAACCGCTCTCGAAACTGAGCCCACGTCATTGTCATCATATAGGGCTGGATCATCTGAATGAACCAATCTAAGGCTGGTCCCTCAATAGATAACTCGACAATCATGATCCGCTGGTACTCGGTATGAGTAGTCCGAGTCCTAGTCTCAATCGCATGCAGAAAATCTAACGGATTGGAAGTACCATCAAAAGCAATCCTGCCAACTCGGGCATAGAACAAAGCTGCCTCAGGATTAGACATACCCTACTGATAGGCAGGCTGAACAGGCTGAACAACTGGAGGAACAAGAACATCAAACTCAGGCTCAATAGGCTCCTCATCCTGTAACTCTCTCTGTCTACGGTGACCTGCCGCTCCTCGAGGTCTACCTCTGCCACGACCTCTACGTCTAACTGGCTGCTCAGGAGGTAAAACCTCATCCTGAAAAGACTCATCATCCTCGGCCTCAACGACCGGTGGAGCGACACTCGCTCGCCTCCTCATACTGAAAAGACAAACAGAAAGATTCAGACAAAACAGACAACGGAGGAATAACGCTGAAAACTACAGCAAGGAATACTTATCAAGACATACTTGAACCTAATACACTGCAGTAGTTACCAGAAGAAAACACAACTTTAAAACTAGGGCCACAATTCATAGAACTAAGCCCTGACACAAAACTCCACTCTGATACCAACTTTGTCATGACCCAAAACAGGGGCCATGACCGGCACTAGGGAACGAGAATTCTTTCGAATCCGAAACCCGTAGCAAGCCTAAAAATAAAATAAATCATGCAATAATAACAATAACCATATAATATGCAGCGGAAATAAAAATCATAAATATAATAATAACATTTTCACCACTGGATTTAAATCAAATCTCATCTCATCGCATATATATAAAATCTTTTTAATACAAATCCAGTTTCATTATAATACATCTCTTTAAATAAAATACATGAAATCCAATACTTTAATTCACAACTACTGCAGTGTCTAGATAAAATAAATAAGACTCAAGTAAATAATTACACAAAGAAGCCGGGGCGAAAGAAATCCGGCGTATCGACCTGCTACTGAGGTCTGAAGAAGTTGACTCTCCTGAAAAATAGTCAACGGAGGGGAGTCA